>OX235273.1:118841742-118906089 GCA_944472155.2 Trichobilharzia szidati | reverse complement strand
AAGAAGTAATGTCACGCGATATTACAAAATATATAATAAAAATGAAGACACTAACAATGACAACTTGCCAACGCCTGGTTATTACCACACTGGAACGGAGAGGTAAGTAAGTACCGTTTTCACTGTCTTGCATATTTTTAAAGAATGTAAAGACATATGACAAAGATTTTGGTTGATTTCATCAAAGCACAAGATCCAGATTTCAATATATTTCCTTAGTTATCTATTTATTTATTTATTTATTTATTTGATGATTTCATAGTCCCAATTTCAAGGTGTTATCAGCCTGATTAAATGTCATTCATCATTTTTAGCAATTCAATTGTTCCTGACTGGCATTCTTCATCTACTGTCCTCTCCTCTCCTCCCGTCTTGGCAAAATGACGACAAGTGTATCTAACCCTAACCAGTTACCAGTTGGAATAATTCTTACTTACATTTTGCATACTTGTTGCCTTGGATTAAAGCCGGCCAGCCAGCCATCTGTCTCTCGCGTCTAACGAAGCTACGTGCCAGTGATTATTATTATTAATCCATGAATATTGAGAAATCACTCACTCGGTAAGTATTCGAAAATAATAGTAATAATAATAATAATAATAATTTATTTAAATATGATACCGGAGGCATCGTCAATTAGGAGACAACAGACGATAAGTAGTATAAGGGGATGTTTGTCAGTTAGCGTATTCACTTCTCATTTTCGGTATATTATTTTTATCATTATTATATTATAATTATAATTACTATTATTATTATTGTCTCCTTTTATTTTTAGAGGAACGCAAGGCTACCGCGGTACATCTGCATTGCTTTCTTTTCTCTGGCAAAGTTTTCATCACCTCGCTCATCACCATGTCTGTTCATCACATGCTTTCACCTCCTCCTCCTGCACTCCATGTCAACCTCGTACTGACGACCAACTGACTCGCCGCTCGCTTCCCATTCAGCCGTGTTCCACTCGACCGATGACGTGACGTTTGATGAATTCCAATCACTTGATGATGATGGTTTGTTTTCTCCGAGTTAGCCAATCCACCACCTGGTCGGTTCGTTGGTTCATTGCCAGAGATCCCTCCTTGCATCCCTGTTGATAATGTTTTCTAGCCGGTCGGCCATCTGATCTTGAGTAGTACTGAGCGAAAATTTTCAGTTGTTGTTTTTGATGACAATGAAGGTGTGCAGTTTGTTCACATTGGAGTCGGAAATCCGGATCATATTTTCATGCTGAGCGCTGAGTAATGTTCATCTCCACACAGATTTCATATCCTCCTTCTCCTCGGTCATTAATTCCGTCCGCCTGTAGTTGAAAGGATGCTTCCCAGGTAGGTAGGTGGGTAGTGAAGAAGGTTGCTTCATAATTCATATTGCTTCCATTGATGATGATTGTCTGTCGTCTGTTGTGTTTGTTTCTGTTGGTTGCTGTTGGCCAATAATCTACATCATGTGTGTTTTTTCTCTATGTTCACCTATTTTTGTCCTATCTTTGATGCTTCTTCTTCTTCCTCTTCTGTCGCCAACTTATTGCTTTTCATTTGCATATTTTCCAGTTTATGGGAGGAAAATCAGTCGTATATAGGCGTATATATATCATCGGCGAAATGCAGATTGTCCAATTGTTTTTGGTATGGGTCCATTTGATGCCTCCTGTCTCCTCGTAGCCCGACCTTACCTGACCCGCCGCTGTCTGTCTGCCTTCTGTCTGTCGTATTGTCCAGTGTACTGCTGCAACCAGGAGAATCATTGGAGATAGTTGGCAGCCAGCCAGTTAGCCAGACTTGTCTTACTCCTGTCTTCACTTCTTCGAAGGATTCCGTGAGTTTCCCAGTTTTGTGGATTACTTAGTATGCAGCATTTTCACACAACTTTTGGACGAGGTGTATAATTGTTAGTTGACAGCACTCCTTCCTGCTTAGTAGTAGTAGTAGTAGCAGTAGTAGTAGTAGTAGTAGAAGTTTCCTAATCACCTCCCGATCGATGCTGCACTCGCTATTGAAGGCCTGCTTTTTCAAAGTCGATGAAGTTCAGGTAGAGAGCCGCCACCGTTAGTCAGTCAGTCAGTCAGTCAGTCAGTCAGTCAGTCAGTCAGTCAGTCAGTCAGTCAGTCAGTCAGTCAGTCAGTCAGTCAGTTAGTTAGTTAGTTAGTTAGTTAGTTAGTTAGTTAGTTAGTTAGTTAGTTAGTTAGTTAGTTAGTTAGTTAGTTAGTTAGTCATGATGCACTCACTCACTGCACTCACTCTTCTCTCATCAATCCTGAATTTGGCTTGAATTTTTTACATTTCAGGTGACTATGACTAACTATGTTAAGTAGTCGTGCATTGTGCTGTGCCCTATACCTATGCCTAACTATGGTTGTACCTATAAAATTATGATATGTAAGGTTAGGTAGTAAGTAAGTAAGCTAGCTAGCTAGCTTCATTCCAATGATGTATTTTGATTTCTGTAGTTGTAATTCTCCCGGAGTAGTTAATGTCAGTAAAATGTTTTGAGCATTGCATTGTGGAATAGATGGGTAATCAAAAAAAATTATAATAATTATACATATATTTCAATAGTTTACACACAATGATAAGTTCTGTTTTTTGGTTTCTTTGTTTGTCTGTCATCACACCAATTGTGTGTGTGTGTGTTCGAATTGTTATTGGTTTTTGGTTTGTTTTGTAATTGGACCAGAAAGAAACAAGAACTTATCATTGTGTGTAAACCGCCAGGGCTCGAACCCAGCACCTTTCGGTTAAGAGGCATGCAAGCAAGCGTACTGCTGAAGTGCCATAATGCTTCTTTCTTTCTTTCACTCTAACACTGATAGATAATGCATGTCAGTTGATGATGAAATCCTCCCTCCTTCAACTAATAAATAATTTCTTCTATTTAATTGCTTCAAATTAAAAGTCATGTTTTTATATCTATGACTAAATGAATCAAGGAATTATACAGGGAAGGCATGATTTCTCTATTTAGATGACTTATAACAAAATAATCAATATTATATTGGTTGGTATTTTTAAAATGACTGGATCGATTAATATACAGATAGATAGGTGCCTATATCATTGTGCCCTATATGTCTTCTATGAAATGATGAGATGTAAGCTTCATTTAAATGAAGTATTTAATTCTCTAGTTGTAATTATGACGGAGTAGGATTTCCAGCTGAAATAATCCTAATAATACCTGTCTTTAGTGCTAAAATAAAACAAAAAACAAGCATTGCAGCATGCTTAAATAGTGAGTGAGTGACAAATCGCAATGTGAGGCCAGTTCAAGGATAAATAAAAACTACTACTACTACATAATTGGGCATAATGTTAGTAAATTGAAATAGACAAACAGACAGATAGATAGACCGACCTACTTACCCAGCAATTAATTAATCCATCAGCAGATGTGTCAGTCAATAAATTTTACACCAGTGCGCGCTAAATCCATCACGAATTGGTAGAATTGGTTAGAATTCATGCGTTGGGTCCCAATAAGTGGCTGGCTGAATGATCTACGAGCCAGCCAGCTAGCTTGTCTTGTAACCCGCAGGTCCTGTGTTCGAAACCCACTGTGGTGGGTGCGTACTGCTGATGATTCCCAAACTAGGCAGTTGAAACAGCTAGCTGGCTGTCCAGTACTCCTCTCAATGCCTCTCTAACTGACCGATATCAATCCATGCGTGCGTGCGTCGGCAAACTCGTAAAACCACACATTTAATCCCTACAAACCAACTATGCTACTACTATACTACTAATAAAATAGGTAGTGTGATGGCTACAGGCTTGTCGACAGACAAGTCAGGGAATTACACACACACACATGATGGTGTATGATTGGTCTATTTGACCTAATGAGACAAAATATTTATCACAGGTGTGATGTGATAGTAATTGGTAATAGTAGTATTAGGAAAATATAAATATACCCACCCCTACCTACCCTGGTAAGGGAGTGGGGGGAGGGAGGGATGACAAATAACTGTCACAGACGGAGAGGGTGGTGGGTGATAAGTAGTCAATTATTACTATCATCAAATATGAAAAGCAACAAAGCTAAAAATAAATTGACAAACCAAATAGAGGGTTGGGTGGCGTGACGGGGTTAATGTAGTGCAGTGATACATTCATTCTACTAGTGAGTGAGGAATAAAATATATCTCGTCAGTGAAATGTTACGAAATTTGATGACAACAGTTCATTAGTTAAAGTAATGAGGTCAAAAATGTAAAACAATGCAAAAAACATTTATGAGAAATAGAACATATTAGACAGACATGTTTAAGGCACTCACCAATATCAATGCACTATCCACCACTACTATCTGTAGATAATACTTGTCACACAATATACGTTTAGCAACGTTTCATTTAGCCTGATGCTCATGATGATTGTGATGATGACATGCCGATTACTGAAAATAAAACAAAACAAAATAAGATATTAGAACAAAATCTCGGGTACATATTACTACTACTACTACTACTACTAATACTACTACTACAGGTGAAAACCCCTTGTGTAATACTTGTCACGAGTGAATGAATGATTGAATGAAATGTAACGATGAATTTAGATTGTATTTCGCTAAAAATTGCAGTGAACCAAACTGGGTAGTGGGGGGGGGGAATTGAAATGTCACACAGAGGTGAAATAGGATATTTGTCATAAATAAGAATAGGTAAAATGCAATGCTGTTAATAGATGTTTCATTTGCAGACCACCACCACCACTACCATCTCATATCAGGTCAAATATATGCAAGCCTAACTAACTAATTAACTAATACAAACGAAACAAAGGGTGGGGGGACGTGTGTGTGTGTGTGATGATGATTGGCTAGAGGGAGGTATATAAGCGGTGCAGCTTACGTTTAAAGACCATTAATACAGGATTTATCAAGCATGCAGGTGGGCGAGCGAGTGAGTGATATTTTTGGTGTAGACTAATTGTCCATTTTTATTCGCAGCATCATCATCATCATCACCATCAAGAGGAGGAGGATATTGAAGATTATGCAGCAAATTGTAAGACAGGCATAAGAAGATGCTTTTCGGGTAAACTGCATGAATAATGACGCCTTGGTGGAAACAGCTAGTCCAGATTTTACTGACATGACAAAAACAACGGTTACAAGATGCAGCTTTTAGCGATTAGGATTTCTGGAAAGGTGAATGCAATGCGCATCTAGGGAAGAGGTGCCAAGGGATGAATAATACAGTACCTTTGTTGTATTTTCATGTCAAAATATATAATAAAAATGAAGACACTAACAATGACAACTTGCCAACGCCTGGTTATTACCACACTGGAACGGAGAGGTAAGTAAGTACCGTTTTCACTGTCTTGCATATTTTTAAAGAATGTAAAGACATATGACAAAGATTTTGGTTGATTTCATCAAAGCACAAGATCCAGATTTCAATATATTTCCTTAGTTATCTATTTATTTATTTATTTATTTATTCATTTATTTGTTTGATGATTTCATAGTCCCAATTTCAAGGTGTTATTAGCCTAATTAAATGTCATTCATCATTTTTAGCAATTCAATTGTTCCTGACTGGCATTCTTCATCTCCTCTCCTCTCCTCCGGTCTTGGCCAAATGACGACAAGTGTATGTAACCAACCAATGAGTTACCAGTTGGAATAATTCTTGCTTACATTTTGCATACTTGTTGCCTTGGATTAAAGCCGGCCAGCCAGCCATCTGTCTCTCGCGTCTAACGAAGCTACGTGCCAGTGATTATTATTATTAATCCATGAATATTGAGAAATCACTCACTCGGTAAGTATTCGAAAATAATAGTAATAATAATAATAATAATAATTTATTTAAATATGATACCGGAGGCATCGTCAATTAGGAGACAACAGACGATAAGTAGTATAAGGGGATGTTTGTCAGTTAGCGTATTCACTTCTCATTTTCGGTATATTATTTTTATCATTATTATATTATAATTATAATTACTATTATTATTATTGTCTCCTTTTATTTTTAGAGGAACGCAAGGCTACCGCGGTACATCTGCATTGCTTTCTTTTCTCTGGCAAAGTTTTCATCACCTCGCTCATCACCATGTCTGTTCATCACATGCTTTCACCTCCTCCTCCTGCACTCCATGTCAACCTCGTACTGACGACCAACTGACTCGCCGCTCGCTTCCCATTCAGCCGTGTTCCACTCGACCGATGACGTGACGTTTGATGAATTCCAATCACTTGATGATGATGGTTTGTTTTCTCCGAGTTAGCCAATCCACCACCTGGTCGGTTCGTTGGTTCATTGCCAGAGATCCCTCCTTGCATCCCTGTTGATAATGTTTTCTAGCCGGTCGGCCATCTGATCTTGAGTAGTACTGAGCGAAAATTTTCAGTTGTTGTTTTTGATGACAATGAAGGTGTGCAGTTTGTTCACATTGGAGTCGGAAATCCGGATCATATTTTCATGCTGAGCGCTGAGTAATGTTCATCTCCACACAGATTTCATATCCTCCTTCTCCTCGGTCATTAATTCCGTCCGCCTGTAGTTGAAAGGATGCTTCCCAGGTAGGTAGGTGGGTAGTGAAGAAGGTTGCTTCATAATTCATATTGCTTCCATTGATGATGATTGTCTGTCGTCTGTTGTGTTTGTTTCTGTTGGTTGCTGTTGGCCAATAATCTACATCATGTGTGTTTTTTCTCTATGTTCACCTATTTTTGTCCTATCTTTGATGCTTCTTCTTCTTCCTCTTCTGTCGCCAACTTATTGCTTTTCATTTGCATATTTTCCAGTTTATGGGAGGAAAATCAGTCGTATATAGGCGTATATATATCATCGGCGAAATGCAGATTGTCCAATTGTTTTTGGTATGGGTCCATTTGATGCCTCCTGTCTCCTCGTAGCCCGACCTTACCTGACCCGCCGCTGTCTGTCTGCCTTCTGTCTGTCGTATTGTCCAGTGTACTGCTGCAACCAGGAGAATCATTGGAGATAGTTGGCAGCCAGCCAGTTAGCCAGACTTGTCTTACTCCTGTCTTCACTTCTTCGAAGGATTCCGTGAGTTTCCCAGTTTTGTGGATTACTTAGTATGCAGCATTTTCACACAACTTTTGGACGAGGTGTATAATTGTTAGTTGACAGCACTCCTTCCTGCTTAGTAGTAGTAGTAGTAGTAGTAGTAGTAGTAGTAGAAGTTTCCTAATCACCTCCCGATCGATGCTGCACTCGCTATTGAAGGCCTGCTTTTTCAAAGTCGATGAAGTTCAGGTAGAGAGCCGCCACCGTTAGTCAGTCAGTCAGTCAGTCAGTCAGTCAGTCAGTCAGTCAGTCAGTCAGTCAGTCAGTCAGTCAGTCAGTCAGTCAGTCAGTCAGTTAGTTAGTTAGTTAGTTAGTTAGTTAGTTAGTTAGTTAGTTAGTTAGTTAGTTAGTTAGTTAGTTAGTTAGTTAGTTAGTCATGATGCACTCACTCACTGCACTCACTCTTCTCTCATCAATCCTGAATTTGGCTTGAATTTTTTACATTTCAGGTGACTATGACTAACTATGTTAAGTAGTCGTGCATTGTGCTGTGCCCTATACCTATGCCTAACTATGGTTGTACCTATAAAATTATGATATGTAAGGTTAGGTAGTAAGTAAGTAAGCTAGCTAGCTAGCTTCATTCCAATGATGTATTTTGATTTCTGTAGTTGTAATTCTCCCGGAGTAGTTAATGTCAGTAAAATGTTTTGAGCATTGCATTGTGGAATAGATGGGTAATCAAAAAAAATTATAATAATTATACATATATTTCAATAGTTTACACACAATGATAAGTTCTGTTTGTTGGTTTCTTTGTTTGTCTGTCATCACACCAATTGTGTGTGTGTATGTTCGAATTGTTATTGGTTTTTGGTTTGTTTTGTAATTGGACCAGAAAGAAACAAGAACTTATCATTGTGTGTAAACCGCCAGGGCTCGAACCCAGCACCTTTCGGTTAAGAGGCATGCAAGCAAGCGTACTGCTGAAGTGCCATAATGCTTCTTTCTTTCTTTCACTCTAACACTGATAGATAATGCATGTCAGTTGATGATGAAATCCTCCCTTCAACTACTGATAAATAATTTCTTCTATTTAATTGCTCCAAATTAAAAGTCATGTTTTTATATCTATGACTAAATGAATCAAGGAATTATACAGGGAAGGCATGATTTCTCTATTTAGATGACTTATAACAAAATAATCAATATTATATTGGTTGGTATTTTTAAAATGACTGGATCGATTAATATACAGATAGATAGGTGCCTATATCATTGTGCCCTATATGTCTTCTATGAAATGATGAGATGTAAGCTTCATTTAAATGAAGTATTCAATTCTCTAGTTGTAATTATGACGGAGTAGGATTTCCAGCTGAAATAATCCTAATAATACCTGTCTTTAGTGCTAAAATAAAACAAAAAACAAGCATTGCAGCATGCTTAAATAGTGAGTGAGTGACAAATCGCAATGTGAGGCCAGTTCAAGGATAAATAAAAACTACTACTACTACATAATTGGGCATAATGTTAGTAAATTGAAATAGACAAACAGACAGATAGATAGACCGACCTACTTACCCAGCAATTAATTAATCCATCAGCAGATGTGTCAGTCAATAAATTTTACACCAGTGCGCGCTAAATCCATCACGAATTGGTAGAATTGGTTAGAATTCATGCGTTGGGTCCCAATAAGTGGCTGGCTGAATGATCTACGAGCCAGCCAGCTAGCTTGTCTTGTAACCCGCAGGTCCTGTGTTCGAAACCCACTGTGGTGGGTGCGTACTGCTGATGATTCCCAAACTAGGCAGTTGAAACAGCTAGCTGGCTGTCCAGTACTCCTCTCAATGCCTCTCTAACTGACCGATATCAATCCATGCGTGCGTGCGTCGGCAAACTCGTAAAACCACACATTTAATCCCTACAAACCAACTATGCTACTACTATACTACTAATAAAATAGGTAGTGTGATGGCTACAGGCTTGTCGACAGACAAGTCAGGGAATTACACACACACACATGATGGTGTATGATTGGTCTATTTGACCTAATGAGACAAAATATTTATCACAGGTGTGAGGTGATAGTAATTGGTAATAGTAGTATTAGGAAAATATAAATATACCCACCCCTACCTACCCTGGTAAGGGGGTGGGGGGAGGGAGGGATGACAAATAACTGTCACAGACGGAGAGGGTGGTGGGTGATAAGTAGTCAATTATTACTATCATCAAATATGAAAAGCAACAAAGCTAAAAATAAATTGACAAACCAAATAGAGGGTTGGGTGGCGTGACGGGGTTAATGTAGTGAGTGCAGTGATACATTCATTCTACTAGTGAGTGAGGAATAAAGTATACCTCGTCAGTGAAATGTTACGAAATTTGATGACAACAGTTCATTAGTTAAAGTAATGAGGTCAAAAATGTAAAACAATGCAAAAAACATTTATGAGAAATAGAACATATTAGACAGACATGTTTAAGGCACTCACCAATATCAATGCACTATCCACTACTATCTGTAGATAATACTTGTCACACAATATACGTTTAGCAACGTTTCATTTAGCCTGATGCTCATGATGATTGTGATGATGACATGCCGATTACTGAAAACAAAACAGAACAAAACAAAATAAGATATTAGAACAAAATCTCGGGTACATATAACTAGTACTACTACTACTACTACTACTACTACTACTACTAATACTAATACTACAGGTGAAAACCCCTTGTGTAATACTTGTCACGAGTGAATGAATGATTGAATGAAATGTAACGATGAATTTAGATTGTATTTCGCTAAAAATTAAAGTGAACCAAACTGGGTAGTGTGGGATGTGTGTGTGTGGAGGGGGGGGGAATTGAAATGTCACACAGAGGTGAAATAGGCTATTTGTCATAAATAAGAATAGGTAAAATGCAATGCTGTTAATAGATGTTTCATTTGCAGACCACCACCACCACTACCATCTCATATCAGGTCAAATATATGCAAGCCTAACTAACTAATTAACTGATACAAACGAAACAAAGGGTGGGGGGACGTGTGTGTGTGTGTGATGATGATTGGCTAGAGTGAGGTATATAAGCGGTGCAGCTTACGTTTAAAGACCATTAATACAGGATTTATCAAGCATGCAGGTGGGCGAGCGAGTGAGTGATGTTTTTGGTGTAGACTAATTGTCCATTTTTATTCGCAGCATCATCATCATCACCATCAGGAGGAGGAGGATATTGAAGATTATGCAGCAAATTGTAAGACAGGCATAAGAAGATGCTTTTCTGGTAAACTGCATGAATAATGACGCCTTGGTGGAAACAGCTAGTCCAGATTTTACTGACGTGACAAAAACAACGGTTACAAACAAGATGCAGCTTTTAGCGATTAGGATTTCTGGAAAGGTGAATGCAATGCGCATCTAGGGAAGAGGTGCCAAGGGATGAATAATACAGTACCTTTGTTGTATTTTCATGTCAAAATATATAATAAAAATGAAGACACTAACAATGACAACTTGCCAACGCCTGGTTATTACCACACTGGAACGGAGAGGTAAGTAAGTACCGTTTTCACTGTCTTGCATATTTTTAAAGAATGTAAAGACATATGACAAAGATTTTGGTTGATTTCATCAAAGCACAAGATCCAGATTTCAATATATTTCCTTAGTTATTTATTTATTTATTTATTTATTTATTTGATGATTTCATAGTCCCAATTTCAAGGTGTTATCAGCCTAATTAAATGTCATTCATCATTTTTAGCAATTCAATTGTTCCTGACTGGCATTCTTCATCTACTGTCCTCTCCTCTCCTTCTCTCTTGGCAAATGACTGTAGACAGATATATATATATATATATATATATATATATATATATATATATACATCTAAAACATCTATTCCTGGTTTCGAACCCGATAGAAATTGCTTACATATTTTTTTGAACCTCTGTCATTCAAGTTAATATTCTATCATGTTATGAGCGGTGATTTTCTACATCTTATATCTTATTTTTTTATTTCAGTATATTTCCGCCTATGGACCTTCCTTACCTAACGGATTTGCAGCGACACTTTTCTGTAATTTTAAAATATAATTTTCTCTGAACAATAAAATCTCTTTTCTCTTTCTGCAAACTCAATGAATTTTGTCACGATAGGAAAGAGTTCATGATATTTAGCAGCAGTCTTTCTATAATGCGTCGAATAAATTCCGAAGAGGAATTCGGCATTGCTGAACTAATGTTGTTCCTGAATTCGCATTCCGGAATGCGCTTAGGGAATAATGAAACGTTGCTAGTCGGTGCTAATTGAGGGCTTAATATACTATTCGCTGAACTAAGTTTGGTTTTTCTAAGGTTATGCCAGCCAGCGCTGCATCTGGGCTGAAATAATGCCGAAAAGCAAACCCTGTAAGCTGTGAACTACTTCTGAAAATGCCTAGAAAAAGAACAGCCCGCTGATTAAGAAATGCCAATCTTACTGAAAGCTTAGACCAACCAAGTTCTTCCAAACACTGATCTTCAAGAACTAATCACATACAGGAATCAATGATATGGAAGGTGATTCCAAATCACTCCTGCCTGCCTTTCTGAACCTAGAGTGTGCAAACACAAGACACAGTATTCCACTTATTCTCTAGGGACTGTTTCTGTAAATTTGTTTTGTGTGGTCGAGTTATGGCTTTTAGATTAGGGTTAAGGTTAGCATTAGACTTAAATACAGGATAATGAATTAGAGTCAGGAGTGGGTTAAAGAGCAGTCTCAGAAATATCAATAGATCTCAAAGAACCTTAACCCACAGTCATCTGGATGAATGCATCTATCGTGCATTCTACGACTTCTCTATAGATCAGCTATGTAGTGACTGGGAGACATTCTTACAACACATAAGCTAAAACCACAGAAGTCTTTGAGATCATTCGTTAACTGAAAATTGCTGATGACGGAGATGTCGTCATTTGTCTCAACTGAACAAATTGGTAATGAAAAAAACGACACTGGAAGAAAGATTTTTCGAAATAATTAATTATACTACTATTATCAACAAATAAGTAGCTCAAGTGTTTGTGAAGAAATTGTCAGATGCAGTCACCATCGGTACTATTCATTCCATGTTATAGTCAACCTCATTAATTCAGATAGAAGTCAACGGTTGGCGTGGTCTATTCGAAATGTACCTTATATGGTTTTTAGAAGCAATAGTGATTCAAGTGAGAGTTGTGGAAACATGGGAAGTTTTAATAATACCAATTTCATTAGAATCGAAAATAGTAAAACCAGAAATAAAAATATTCACTTCAAAACAATGAGAAATTATACATTTGATTATTTACTATGGAGTGACGCAGTATAATTATTTCCTAGTTGGACATCTTGAACATGCCTTTTCAATTCATCGTTGTGGCTGGATATATGAGGTGGAAGGAGCGGAACCAGGACAGATGTCACAAAAAACTAGTGGAGAATTTCAAAAGCTCAGGACAAATTGAAGTAATCAGGGTGGTGAAGATGGTGTGAAAAAACAGCCCAATGAGAGCTTCATAAATATACCATCGAGATTGAAGTAAGTACACGAGTATATTCAGATCATCTACCTGAGCTAAAAAATCTGCATTATGCATCTACATAATAAAACGTAAAGTTAATCATTGCCAGCAGTATACTTAAAAATGTCTGTCATTTCGTCAACAAGCGTCTGTCTCTTAGATGTCTCTCAGAAAAGTCATTACTTTTTGCACATTTGCAAAGATGATACCCCGATGAATACCGCTAAATACAAAATATGCTCTTTCAAGGTTCTTCCCAATACTTCTGGTGATTAGGACATGAATGTATGAATCGTAGGCTGAAGAAGGCAAGTCAGGTAGTAAGTAATATTGGAAAACGCGCGCCTACTAACTGGTATATAATTAATGCGACAATACCCACCAACCAACTAACCAAGCTTAAAAATAGGATTTGCAACAGAAATAATGCCTTTAGTGGTGAAATAAAAATAAACAAGCACTGCAATAGGCTTAACTAGTGAGTGAGTAAGTGCAGTAAATACTGAGAAATCGCATTATAAGCCAAGTGTGAGGATAAAAGCAATAATTCCGTCATTGGGCTTGATGTTAGTAAATTAAAACGGACAGACAAACCTACGTACCTACCTACCAATTAATCGATCAGCGAACGTGTACGTTTTACACAGGAGAATAATAAAAAAAATAGGTAGTGTGATGGTTACAGGCTTGTCGACAGACAAGTCAGAGAATTACACACATGATGGTGTCTGATTGTTCTATTTGACCGAATAAGATTAGTAGTTTTTATCACAGGTGTGATGTGATCGTAAGTGGTAAGTAATAAGACTACTACTAATTACAGTATTATGGAAATATAAATGAATCCACCCCTACCCACCCTGATAGGCAGGGAGGGAGGGATGACAAATAACTGTCACAGACGGAGAGGGTAGTGGGTGACAACTCAATTATTATCACTTCGATATCATAATCATCATCATCATCATTATCATCATCTTGTCTAGCCTTCTCCCTAATAAGTATGATTACAGTTCAGTTCAGTTCAGTTGAGACAAGCGAGGTCAAATATGAAAGGTGACAGTGAAATAAATTTACAAACCAAATAGATGGTGGGATGGGTGGAAGTGGGGTTAATGTAGTGTAGTGTAGTGTAGTGCAGTGTATTGTAGTATAATGCATTCTACTAGCGATGAATTAAATATGTATCTCGTCAGTGCAGTGTTACGAAATGAGGTTAAAATGTTAAACCAAGAATTTATGAGAAATAGAACATATCAGACAGACAGACATGTTTAATAGTGAGTGCACTGTCGGTAGAATACAGTTAGTTGTCTTGACTTACATTTTAGTATATTTGATCATGACGATTCACATAGGCTGATAATGATGACAAGCCTGTTACACTGAAAATGAAACAAAAGGAGATATAAGAATAAAACTTCAGTTACATACTGCTATAGATGAAAACATATAATGTACTTGTCATGAATGAGTGAATGAATGAACGAAATGTAACGAAGAATTTAGATTGTATTAAGATATGCAAGTGAAAAGCAACAAATTGGCAGAAGAAGCAGCAAAGATAGGACTTCAAGTGAACATAGACAAAACAGAGGTAATGAAGATTCCTGGCCAACATCAACAGCAACAACCGACAACAATCAGCATAAATGGGAGGAACCTGAAGGAAACAACTTCTTTCACCTACCTGGGAAGCATCGTCTCAACTACAGGAGGAACTGACGAGGATATCAAAGCCAGAATCGGAAAAGCAAGACAAGTTTTCATTTCTCTCAGGTCTATGTGGAGGTCAACAGCATTCAGCGTCAAAAATAAGATCCGTATTTTCAACTCCAATGTGAAGTCAGTACTACTATACGGATCAGAGACTTGGCGTGTCACAAAGAGCAGCTCAAACAAGCTACAGACCTTCATTAACAAATGCCTTCGCTCAATACTCAAGATCAAATGGCCGGAGAGGATCAGCAACAAAGATCTCTGGGAGCGAACCAACCAGGAACCGATCGTGAAACAAATAGGCAGGAAGAAATGGAGATGGATTGGACACACTCTGAGGAAACCAGCAAGTGACATCACTAGACAAGCCATCGAGTGGAACCCGAAAGGGAAGCGACGAGTTGGTCGTCCAAGGGTGACCTGGAGGAGATCATGTGAAGAGGAATTGAAAGCGTGTGGGCAGACTTGGAGCCAGGTGAAAACTACAGCAGAAAACCGAACGCAATGGAGACGCATGGCTGAAGCCCTATGTTCCTCTAGGAATTAAAGGAAATAATAATAATAATAATAATAAGCTAAAAATTAAATTGAACCAAACTGGGGTTGGCGGGTTAGGGGAGTGAAAAAAAACTGAAATATCACACACAGAGGTGAAATAGGATACTTGTCATAATTGATAATAGGTAAAATGTTATCTATGTGTCAAAACCAAGTTCACTTTGAACAGTTTGAAAAAAATTGGGCATTGGGTATGTGCTATTCATGATAATAAAGGTGTTTTGTATTTCCAAATAAATGAAAAAACAAATATCGTTTTGTTTTACATTCATTGGGAAATACAGAAACCTTTATTATACTGTGAAGTAAAATGTTAATAGATGTTTCATTTGCAGACCACTACCGTCACATATCAGGTCACATATATGCAACCCTAACTAACTAACTAACTAATACAAACGAAACAAAGGGGGGGGGAGGAGAATACGCATACAACTTCCAATGTAATCAGCTCCACAGAAGCATGTGAAATAATGATAATGTTAATTAATCACTTTATTGCAAACAACAACAACAACAATGACAGTTATACAGAATAGAATTTTGAGCGTCTTTTCTTCACATATTGCAACAATTTAGCTCCTTTTGTACTTACATAAAATTTAAAATAGTGATGATAATAATAATATTAGTAATGAAACCACCACTATAAACAGGGTGTTGGTGGGATCATAATGAAATCTAAGTAGGTAAAATCGTAGATAGTACACGTAGTATTGACGTTTACTCACTCACCATCTGTGGTTCATTTAGAGTGGAAAAGTGTATAAGTTCTTGACTCTTTGACTCTTCAATCTGTAAATTCGAATCAGACATACTCCAAGTCGAGAGTAGAGAAAATTTACCACTGCTCCATCTCGCCTAAGCTTTATTTATGATTTTCAAGTGGCAATACATATTAGCGAGTAATCATCTTGTACTACTTGCATTTGCAAAAATCAATTACTTATATCAGAAACACAGGGATGACTGAGCTGAGAAATGTAACACTGTCGCAATGCATCTGTTAAAATTTGCATATATTTTTTACATCACGGGATAAATGTCATCATGTTCATGATGAATGACGGCTTGATTGTTAGTTATTCTTAACAGCACCATGCAATGAAACTATAAGTCATAGGTATGCGTTAGTGGTACTTTATGAAGGGAATTCGCACACATAAAGAGATTTGGGAAATTTGACAAATTACTGGGATACTTGTAAATTTAGTAATTCACGAATTAAATTCGGCAACATATACTATTATCAAAACATGCTATGCTAAAATAACTCATTGTAAAGAATCCAGAAACACCATAATGGCGAAAGTTTATCCAAATCCGCATTCGGTGTCTTGCAGACTTCTTTCAGGTGTTACTACCGTTCATGCGTAGAAGTTTTGTTCAGAGGTTTTTAGTTTCATGTGGCTACATTCCCCTGCTTTTTGTCACAGTCAGGTGCATGTCACCTTCTGCACGGTCAGCTACCTGTAACACGCTAGGAAACCATAATGTCTCATGATTAGCATTATACCCACTTTTTCTAAGTCCAGTTCAATTTATCTCGTTTCCATTCACATTCTATCACTATCATACCGTATACATTAACTAAAGATAAATGGTTATCGAATAAAACTGAAATGAGTTAACAGAATGTAAACAACGCACTTGTTAATCGTCTGAGCATCAATGTATCATTCATAGTAAGAGCTCATATTACCTGACAGATTTTATGAAATGTTCATATGTTTTCACCGATCACTAAAGTCTTTCCCTATTTTCCACATGAAATTGAGAATTTCTGAAATCGTTTGGTTTCTCATATTGTCAGTCTTTGGAAGAAGATCCGATTATACTGTGGGTAGCATTTAGTACAACTTTCAGTTCGTTTATTCATCTGAAGATGTTCACTCAAGAGACAGGGAGATGAGTTACACTGTCTAAACGATGAAGTAAAATATCGCTTTCTACCTAGAACCAAAATTACAGAGACAAGTGAATGTGAGCCCCACTTTCTTAGTATCTGATAAGGTAAATAAATGTCGATATATACCTGGGAAATACTTCCTGATAAATACACTTCATATCTCAGTAGTCAAACTGCATTTTGTATCTGCTCCAAGTAAACAATTCGACATTTTTGCAGACTTTTCCTAAATCTAGAAAGATAATCACATGTACTGGAAACTAACTGTATAAATCGAAACTAGGTTAATATATCATCTTCATATCTGCTGAAAAGGATAAAATATCTGTGCATATTAATTTCTAATAACCAACGCCATTCAGAGCTAAGTTTGAATGTATGAAAGGTGATGCAAATACTAACGCTATCTACATTTTTATGAACATCTCTTATGTTGAATGGTCTACGTTGAGAATCCATAAAGCTAGTTATATATTTTTGAGTGAGATTCGACTGAATTCATAATACACATTTCTATTTTTCTTTAAACTTATCGAACGGTCCTTTCTAACTGAAATCTATACGTGTATCAAAGTGATAAAAAGAACATTTGACGTTATTTGAATATATAACATCAAATATTGATTTACAAGACAGTTCTTATAGACTGTCAGGATATAAAACATCAACACTGAAAGACTGCTGCAAATAGTCACGAGAATTATGCATGTTTTAAAGCAAAGAAGTAAAGATACGCTACACGTTTGTTGTTGTACATTGAAAAACGTTACAAAACAACATCGGACAGAATTATTCATAAAAAATGATTTAGAATATCATGACAGTCATCAAAAAGATGCAGAGACGTGGATCGACTTTTGATTTATTCGTGCAGTTATTGGTTACGGTCTTTTAACTTTACTACTGTCGTATTTCTGACTATTTCAGCTATGGAAGTGGTGACTTTTATTTAGCTCTTGGACTCTGTTGTCATCTAATAAGTTGATTCAGTCTAATCTATCTAGATATTGGTAGACTGAAACTTTAAAGGTGTTTCATGCGAAACTTTGCCTTACTCAGCGTGCACCAATAGTTCTGTGGACTGCAGAACATCGTGCAGCTGAATCCCAGATTTGTTTATGACAATTTTTAAATAGTATTTATTTGAATTGATATGAAATCATTTCTCTTGATGCAGAAAGAGACTTACATAAACTGGTATGTGCGTATAAGGACGCTTTCAACGACAACAGATTGAACTACTTTGTTGATTCAAAGATCAGATACATTCAACTGTTAGTTTGTAGCAATCCTATTGACTTGTAGAAAAAATTTCACCACGTTCTGAAGTCACAAATAACAAATTTCGACATTTATTTCATAGTCGTCACAGTAACATTATCCTTCTTAGTAGTTTGTCAAACCCGTTGCTTAATAAGTTGATAGATATATGGATTTCATTCACTACGGAAATCTGGTTGAAAAAAAACTTCATTCATTTATTTGAAATGGGAATTGAATAGTATTTTGCTTGATTATCTTTCAAATTTCGAAGACTTCATATTTTGGTTTCCTATGCTGCTTACTGTCTGTCAAGATTGTAGCATTAGGCATATTCCTTCTTTCTCCCTTCATCTGTTCTTCATTTAGAAGAACTAATCAGGATAATTGGATGAAATACGGATATGGGATGGCTGTAGTAGTTTTATTTTAGCTTGTGGACACTTTGGTATCATTATCTCTATATTGCAGTCGTTCAAGGTTTTCAGTAGGCTATATGTCTTCCTGCAAACACCGTTTCATCTTCTAATAAGTTTGCACAGAAGTAACCATTGTACTAGTGACAGTCTACATATTATTTGGTTGGAATCTCAATGGCGTCGCCACGGTGAGCTAAACTTCGAAGCACAGGAAAAATAAATTGAATCAGTATCTCACCAAAGTAGTTTTTTATGCACAAAGTGATCATGACAGCCTAATGAAATGTTGCCTGTCTGTTTGTATTTCCTTCAGTCTTTTTTCATAAATGAATGACATATCTTAATAATCACACGTTAAATAAACCTAATTCTTTTTGTTTCATCATTTATTTATTATTATTTCGATTATAGCTTGATTCCATACAGTATTTCGGTACAAGTATGGAATTCTTAACATGTGATATCGGTGACCCAAATTTCGCAGGCCGACCATTGATATCCAGTGTGCGTTGACTGGTGATCGAACCACGAACCATGTGCATGGTTGGCAAGCTTCCTAATCGCTGTGTCACCGATGCATATATTGACATCAGTGACAAACAAGTCACCTTGCTTAGTACTAGTTTTTAAATGAGGATGAAATCGACTAGTTAGAAAGATAGATTTCATGCTGATAAGCTGAGCATAATATTTGTACTCAATAATTTCATTTGATTTACAACTGTGGTACAGTGAAAATTGTGATAGAGACTGAAATCAATCTATTATAGAAGTACAGTTAACCATGGTACCTAGATCCTATGTATTTATGCTCCATAGAAATTTGTAAATAAGAGAACGATCGATTAAACGTGATGTGTTTACGTGATTATTTCAGTGGTCAGAGTATTGACAGATTGACCAGACATAATATCCGCCCCATGAACGTGATAAAAATCGTCTATTCACATTTCAAAATGTCTTTATGATACATAAACGTTCTAACATTGTCTAACAGTAGTGGTCGATTTTGACACATAAAAGATATCGGATGCGTTTAGCTGTCAAAATAGTTACAAATGAATTCTTAGTTTCTACTGTCACTCAGTAAATAATTCCGTATAAATACTCGTAGAATTAGTTGATGCTCACATTTGTGCATTGAGAGTATACTGCGATGAAGATTTTACCGGGCATTCATTTCTTTTTGATGGCTTTGGTCATTACCGTTGAAATTACCGTTGGTAAGTCTTCATGCTTTTAGAGTTAACTTATGTTTGTATACATGTTTAATCAAAGTAACCTTAATAAGTAAACCCAATTGTCAAATGTCTTGACAGCAAAAGATCCTGAACCTATCTCTGGTTTCAAAAGACTGAACCTAACTTATGCATTATAACTGACGCAGAAAATCAGAAAAGGGTACGGCAATACGGTTGTTTATTCTTTCGCTGATAGCGAAAAAGAATTACAATTATTACAAGCAAAGTCTACAAATAAACGTTGACATTATGTATAATTTACTTCTGATCGCATTTCTTCAATCTTCTGCCAACCAGAATGCAATGAAGCAGAGACAATCTCCTTGTGTCCCATCAACTGGAGACCAGTCTGAATAAACAAGCGCTTCAATGTTCACTAACAGTGACGCCAACAGAATAAATGATTCACTAATTTACGAATATTTTTTCTCAAACAATATTAACATTCATCTTACACTATTCACAAATCTTAGTAATGCAGTTACAAACTGACAGAATAAATTTAAAATATAATCAAAAATTAAAGTGCATTACAGACAGAATTGTATTGTCTCAAAGTGTAACTATGTTTCATTTTTTATAGAAGATATAATTTTAAAGAAATTAGGCAATGATTTCTGCGTACATCTGTTGAGATATGTAGGTTATATCCGGGCAATTTATTAACCGGAAATCAGCCTCTTTGAATGCATTCAAATGGCGGAAGTTTGAATTCATATGCCATTCGATCGGGTTCCAGTAGCTTATTGGTGTATAAACTCTCTTTGTGACAGAGTTCGAACTCCAGTGGGTTGATCACGCTGTAGAGCCCCAGGATAAGACGAATTGGCCTTTCAGTACTCCAAGGTTGGCCAATGGTTCTGTAACTGATGTTAACTCGTGACCAAACCTGAAACCAAGTAAATCCCAGGAAAATAACACTAATTAATCACATTCATTTATTATTAAAAAGTGATTTGAAATTAGTGAACATCATCGTCGAGATGCAAATATGACTGAAATTGAATTCCATCTGAACCACCATTGGTAGAAGTCAATGGTATTGTCATTTTCACTAGTCAGGTGATTTAATTAGTTCCTTTAAAAAACAGACTCTACATGTGGTGTCGTTTTGTGCTTCGGTAAAATAGATGATTTTGCTCAGAGCAGTCATACGTTGTAGATTCTTTTTATAGGTTTCGAACAGAGTTTTATCTAATTCACGGTCACTTATGCGATTAAGGCACAAATACTGATAGATATAATATCAAAGTTGTAATAGGACGTAATAAAACAGGTTGTATAAACAAAAGAAATCGTTTTTTTCTGAATATTGCTTCAGGATCTAGTGACGAACGTAAGTTATGTGCTTTCACCTAAATTGACAGTTCTTTATACGGATGAATCACATTGACCCACAAGGCCTCTTTAAAGAACAAAATAATGTCATTATCACAGTAATGTTAAGAAGTGATCCATTTAGCGGTAACCAGGATAGGGATATTGAAACCGCTCTATATCTCTTCTCATCTGATTACTTGGAATTATTGAGTTTTAGGGAGTGATGATCATTTAGCAATAATAATATCTTTCACAATAAACTCTGTAGGACACTTGAATATGGTCCTTTTTGAGAATTTTCGCTTGTGATTCACATAATGAAAACATTTTTCCAATCTTATTATCCACAGTTCGTGATGGATCATAAATACAACTTATTGTTTAAGTTGAATACCGTGTTATAACTTTAGTTGAACACTTTTAAACTGTTGTCGTTACCATTGATTTTTCATAAGTATAAGAGTGAATGATACTCAATCTATATTGTACACACATTTTTATGCTTTGATTGGACAGCACTTAGTAATTAGTATCATGAGTCTAGTCCTTTGTTTGATGAAGACTATCATTTAAATTTGCGGTTTGTCCACCACTCTGGGTGGCTCACCGTCACGTTTCACTTTGAACTGTTGGTACTAGACGGTTGAAAGCAGTCAGCAGGAAGCTTTAGAACTTGGTTTCCAATCTCAGACGAGACATGAGTTCCTTCATTGTTGCAGACAAGCTTTGCTGACGAGTAGTAACTAGGACGAAAACTAGTTTCAAAGCTTACTGTTGACTGCCTCCAACCATCTGTTATCAACAGACTTTTATGCTTGAATTAATTCGCAATTAAACAAAAGTAAGCCTCACAGAGAATAGATGCTGCTGATGCTTCTGAATTCATATATATTTGCCGTCAGTGAAATTTTTCTTTGGTTCTCTTTGGATATTTTGGTCGTTTCAACCGCTTTTATCTTAAAAAAAGAATAAATATACCCTCTGGATTTTTAGTCGTTCCAGTTAGCGGTTACAATGTTCAGTGAAGAGAAAGAAACATGCTTACAACATTGGTTTATAGTAGACACCGCAAATATAAGAAAATTTGTATAAAAACACTTTCGGGAAGTGTTTTAAATCATCATTTCATAGTTAACACTGCAATGCTGATGAAAGACCAGATACACACTCAATTAACATCTGAAAGATAGTTAGAAGGCTAAATCCAATAGCTATAAATGCCCAAAAACACTAAATAGTAGGTGTAAATATATCCAGAATATTCTTGAGTGAATAATTGCGTTGGAAGAACCTAGGGAACTGAAGGAAGTCACAACAAATATTTTATAGAGAATAGAACAATAGGAATCAATGTGTTCGGTATTTTTTTATGAAGTAAACAGGAACGAATATGAAAGTGACATTTCTACCCCTCCTTCCTATCTAAAACAGTGAATAAGTGAAGTAGGCGTGAATGTTGAAACTGTCAAAGTCAAAGAGAATGTTATTGATCGATAGAGCTCTTCTGGACACCATCTTCGTTAGAGTCTTATAATATAAGACTGAAGATTCATTTTGTGACAGCAAATGGAACTACTAGGCATTAAATATCTATTAAGGATTTTCATATAAATTATATCTTCATAAATTACATCTAATTTGATTACGTCTATGTAAATACAAGCACTGCTACCTTGTCATGAAAAATTATTCAGTGGAATGTTCTTTTAGTTTACCTACTATCGTTATCAAAAATGGAGCCGAATAAAAATATGTGTCCAGTGAACAAACTTAAAATATGATGAAGAACCCTCAATTTACAAAACATGTGAGACAAATCAGAAGCTAGGTTGATCACTAAAATGACTCGAATCGGAAGGCACCGTAAAACTGTCTCGAAATATAGCTCATAAATAAGATTATTATCATTTGAAAGAAACACTTATTCCTATAAAATGGAATAGCACTAATCTTAAATGCGCAATGTTATTCTAATACTCACTTCACTCCAGCATGTAAAGGTGAGTATAATAAATCATGTTTAAAAAGAGGTCTAATGAGATAGGGGCTTTTCGATGTTCATCTTCTTATGAATTATACATCGCAAGTAATAGTGACCAGTCATTTCCACGTGTATAATCAATATGTAGTGCGATTTCACCAATCATCAATTTGTAATTATAATTGTTTCTGTATTCAGCGTAAAAAACTCGTAGCATCGCATCCAAAGTAGGAAGAAATTATACTGTGCATAACATGGATAACCAACACAAAAGCAAATATACCAAGGTGAAATTCAAGTGGAATTCAAACGATCAATTTGAGCAGCTAAAATTAAATTTAAACAGAAAACTTAATCAAAATTTTATCAACATTATCATACTAATAGTTTACTTTCCTATTTCCTTAATTGCAGAGGCTGTGCGTAAGTTGGCATTTGACGGAAAATAGAGTTATAAATTCCATTAAATGTTCAAATCATTTTGATCATAAAGATGACGCCAACTTATCAATAAGGACAGTGTACATGGGAGACGATAATATCGAGTTGTTTCGTCTGTTGCAGTTATTCAATAACTATAGAAAATTTATAAGTACATGAAAACATCTGATTAATTCAACCGCGTATGGGTAGCATTCAATTGAAAACACTTCACAAAATGAAAAAAATCTGAAATTTATTTTATTTCAACGTGATAACCCTATAGGAAAATATGATTAGGTATTCCTGTATGAGGGATAATCAGTCCTGTAATATTGCATTCAGTAAATATGTTTGAACGGATAATTTGATCGATTTCTCCTCGAACAGCGAAATTCAGTTGATAACGTAGCGTTTTTAATTAACTATTGTATTTGCTCTCTTTGTCTTCTCATTCATGAATAACAGTTGCTAATCATAAGACAAGATATCCACTCAACCGTAGCATTGTATACAGTCAACAAAGGACACCAATTCGAATGGAGTGATGTTCAAACCTTAGACAGATAAAAAAAACTAAAATGTGTAAGAGAATTTGTAGAAGGTAATTATTTAACATTTAAAAAGAATTTATATAGACAGAAAAATGGTGTTGCTATGTGTTCACCAGTTTCCCCAATAGTCGCTGACCTTTTCATGAATAGATTTGAAGATAACATCTTTTCAAGCACACACCACTAAATTATGGTTAAGATATGTAGATGATACTTTTTATAGTGCCAAAACGAGATCTACACAGTTCATTCTTGGAGAAAATAAACAATCTGTCTCCCAGAATTCAGTTTACTTCAGAAGCAGAATCAGATGTCGGTGAACTACTATTTCTATACTGTCTAGTTAAGAAGAGGGAAAACGGACATTTTAATAAATATATATTCGGGAAGAAAGCCCACTCCATTAAACGTTTAGACGTCGGGTCATCACACCTCATCTGCGCAAAGATATCAGTTGTTCCAAGTCTTCTAAGACGAGCACACTCTTTCATGTTAACGGATGGGAAAGAATAAGAACTATCAAGCATTACTGAGACTCTCAAGTAAAACAACTATCCAAAGAACTTCATCAACAGAATCAACACTGACAATAAATACTGTCGGAAACGTATTCCGAAAACATGGACCTCAACAGTTGTCATTTCATATAGAGAGGAAACGTCAGACAATATCAGAAGAGTACTCAATAAGCTCGACATCGGTTTTTTATTCAAAACATCAGACATGCTGCGAGGCAACCTTGTCCATATAAAAGACCAAATCCCTAAAGATACTCAATCTAATTGTGTTTATAAAATGAAATGCTTGGGATGTAATGCGATATAAGTCAGACAAACATCGCCACAGAGAAATCAAAATCAGAAGAAATGAACACCTTAGAGCCGCCTCTATTCAACCACCGTGAAATCCGGTTGAACTAGGAAAGCTTGAAAAATCACCAGCCACAGGTGGTCCTCTTCACGGTTTAGAATCATGTCACAAAATTGATTTTGATAATATTGAAATAATCTAGAAGAAGCATTTCAGAAATCACAAAGAACGTCTAATATCAGAAGCACTTCACATCACATGGAATCCAAATAGTCTGGTGAATAGGAATGATGATGGACTAAAGCAGAATTTGACCTGTTTACAACACATCCCTCCTGCCCCATGAAATGACAGAATCAACACGGATGTGATAAGCAATTTCATTATGTAATTACCTGCTGCTTTAACAACTTAATACACTTACTAAATCCAACAATCTACACGTGGTTTTGTTAACTTCACCAATTGGCCAATTTGACAACGCGAAAATGACCCAATGCTGAGCAACGCCAATTAAGTTGTTACGTATAAACTGAGATTTTGTAAATTCTGGTTTGGTAATACATTTAATTGTTATAAAGGTTTTTTGTACTTCCCAATGAATGAAAAACAAAACGGTACTGTTTTTACTTTGACAAAGCCACAAGCATTAAATAACTAATCGTCAGTAAAATCAATATCATTTTGTTTTTCATTTATTGAGAAATACAAAAAACCTTTATTATTATGAATATAATATACTCAATGCCCAAATATTTTTCAAACTGTTAAAAGTGAACTTGGTTTGGACATACACAATCCGTAAGAAAGCTATCACGTGAACTAAAGGTCACACGTCAGGTCAAGAAAGCAATCAGTACCAATACAATTGAGCTAGAGGGTGAGAAAACACGCAAAAACAACCGATCTCGTACAGGGTTACCGAGATAGGTGACAAATAAACTCCTGGAAAACATTACACTTTCACCTCCACAATGATGTATATATCAAAGATATTGCCTAGTAAGGTGATGAAAGGTTCATGAGTGAACCCTACAATTCATAGAACACAACTACATCAAAATCAGCCACATATCGTCCTTATATCCAAATTTAGAATAGCATTATTATCACTTTTAAACATCAGGAATTATCAGACAATTTGAATAGCAATCAAATGTATCAGCAGTCATATCATGCTATTCAAAAAGATATATAGACTGCATTTATACGTCAACATGTAGGCTAGTTGGATAAACAAAATAAGAAAAAAAAAGTGTTCAGAAAGCGTTGTAAATATCAGTCGCAAATACTTTTTGGTATTTAGTCATCAGTCGGATGTCCGTTTTACTGTAATGGCATCAATATATGAAACTATGTTGGCCAACACTGAACTACCAGAAACATTTGCACAGACAAATTTAGTGCAAATGCTTCAATTCATATGTCGCTTATAATGTAACCATATCTACACACGCATCTTTATGTCACATTGAAGAATTACGTAAGTACATGAAGAACCTAATAAACATGCATTCATAAATTTAATTTTATGGTATGGATATCTTTGAAGGAAACTTTCCTCTTGTTTACCAATATTCCACTTCTTCAAGAGGTCTCACTCAGAAATTCACATTGAAATCTAATGATCTGTATTACAGGCGTTGAGACATTTATCCACGACTTCTTAAAATGGCAGATACGTGCACGTTTAGGCTTTTGAGAATAACTAGATCATCATTATGTCTGTGTGCACTAGCGTTACAACCGTCATGTGTGACACATGAATGCATGTTTAGTATGAAAGCGGACTCAGCGCATATGTTAACACCATTACGTGTTATAAAATGCACACAGAAACTTTGATTTCTTGACAAGTGACCATAATCATGGCTTCATCACAGGACTCCTGAAGATTGTGGCAGTCAAAACTATTGCTGATTAGTTGCTTCAACACGACCAAGCATACACGAAACAAAGGATTTTTGAATGATATTTGTAGCTCAAATTACTGATGATGTTTTGAAAAGAGTTTGATTTTTCACATTTTGTAACTTAGCCCCTTTAAATAGCGGTAAAGACGTTTTCAGGCATTATGGACACATCAGTAATTAAATAATATTCGTACATTCTTGTAACGAGTACCAATTTGTTGCTACTGCAATATCCAATTGGATAAAATCAGAAAAGAGATGCATCTCAGCTGGTGGGTACATTCGATCTTATCAGAAATTACTAAAAGTATATCAAAGTATTTTAATCGACATTGTTTAAAAAATGAAAATTTGCAAATATATACAACTCATGAGATTAGCTTTAATTGGCTCATGTGCCAGACGATAAGTCCTCACACGAAATGTTGACAGTCTGAAAACGAAAAATGGTTGTGTTTCCAATGTGAAAATTATCTTGAAATGAGCTGATTTATTTTAGTGAATGAATAGAATCTTCTGTGAAGTTAATTTTGACTTAAATTGCTGAGGAAGGGCATTATATTCTCGTGCGACTGGCTTATGACGGTTTCATAAATATTAAATATTTAAAATTTCATCTGTGACTCAGTATATATTTTTCTATAAATACTAAATTTCAGCTTATTCATAGAGGTATTCTCGAAAATTAATTTTTTCGTCAGTCAAGCTGGACGGTGAGTTTCAAACTTTGTTATATCGGTACAAGTCATTGCTTTATAATATATATATATACACATATAGTAACATAATGTAATATATCACGCAGCTTTGAACACTCAAGTCAACCATGAGCAACTTTTGGAGATCTACAAGTGCAACACTTGAGTAATGGGTTATAGGATTTCATCATAAGCTGACATCAGTTAGGGAACCACTGGAAAACCTTGGCATACTGGACAGCATTTTTGTACGATTTTGTGACTCTTCATCAGCATGCACCTACCGGGTTTCTAATCCAGGACCTACTGGTTACAAGGTGAGCTCGTAGAGTGATCTCTTGAAAAATTCGTCCCCTTCTTCCTCTTAGGTTCGAGGTCGCGCAACATTATGCTTTAGCATGACACATTAATCACAAGTTATTTTTATTTCAATGTTAGTCAGTCTATTGCGGATCCATCCGATTATTCACTGATATTGGTTTATTTTATTATTTCATCAGAGGATGATGGTATGTTTATTAAGTGAGAATTTAAAGCGGAAATTTTGTTGTAACATTCTAGACCTGCACACTATCAAAGTGTGCGTCGGTGGCACAGTGGTTAGGACTTTCGCCGACCATGCACATGGTTCCGGGTTCGATCCCCTGCCGATGCACACCCGATATCTATGATCGGCCTGCAAAATTTGGGCTACCGATATCCATGCTGAAAATGCCATACTTGTACTGAAAATACGGTGTGGCATCAAGCTGTAATCAAAAACAAAAAAATTTAAAATAAACAAACAGTAAAAGACTAAGCAAACAGCCTCCTATTCTACAAAAGACCATTCAAGTCCATCACGGAAATTAATGAGTGCAGTGTACAATATTGAGAGAGAGAATCTAAAGGTGATCGTCAAGGAACGACGGATTTGGCTAAATATTTATTTGACAAATTTCTCATCAGGGCTGTAATGCTACAGATTTTTTCCGCTTGATTCAACAGTTAGTGATTATATGTAACAATTGTTTGTGGTGAAGGTTAATTCATTAATTAATTCACTTGCATTCTGAGTGCAATAAAGGTCCTAAATAACAAATCACCATTTTATTCCCCTTTTCTGTAGTTGTATTTAGTTGTCTCCATGAACACCCATAAAAACTCATGTTCTCATCATTCACTCTCATTCACGTCTCTCTCAGACTCGTTATCCGTAATTTCAGATTCTGTTTGTACTCAAGCGCTGGCCTGGCGTGCGACCACTCATTGATCTTCTCAGAATGTCTTCTATCTGTCTCTGCATACTTCTGCATATCATCTGGGCAATAGGTTCTTGGTTGATTCGTTTAAAGATTTCTTTCTTACTTGTGACTATTTGATATTCATTACAGAACGAGGGCAACTGTTGACAGACGTTTGCAGTCTGTCGCTGATCCATACAAAAGCACTGATTTGGAGCCCTATTAGCTGAGTTTTACTGAACTCACCACTGGTTACTCAGTGTTACAGCGTGAATGACTGACAACTGACTTCTGCCTAATTACCATTCGATTAGATCACGAAGAAGGTCTTCTTCCCTATGAAATATAATAATAAAATTACGAATTGTAATAATGAGCTTGTCAACTACTAGAGTGGCAGCTGTTGATGACTTGCAATTAAATATATAGCAGGTCAACGAACTTTTCAAACTACATTCCATCTTTGTGATGAATGTCCTCATTTTATCACCAAAGTTGTACTTGACAGAAAACAAAGCGGAATTGTTCACATGTGACAACATTTCATAGATTTAGGTTTCGAAGTAATAAAACGGTTGATGGTATGATCAAATAACAAGTCCCCTTAACCGCTCATATTGTGCAACAAACTTATAAACTTTGTATTAAAGTACATCATGTCATTATACATGATTACAAATAACAGGAAAATATCCTAAATTTACTTCGATCAAATTCCGTAATCATCCAGCCAATTTACAAACCACAAATCTCTGGTAATTTTGTGTTCGATCAAGGAAATATTTCCAGACAACGCATAACTGTTCACTTGATTGCTACCTCAAATGCCGTTGCCTCAAAAATTCAATTTAAAGTCACACCATTAAACACAAATTAACAAGAACAATGAAATAAATACACTTACATGTATTTTTGATAATATTTCATCTTAACTTCTTTGCTTACAAATACTCCGCATTTTGCACTCCTTCAGACGAATCTCGTATGTTACATCTTTGAATATGTGGAAACTTCAAGTTCATTATTCACATTTAAACTGCTTCAGTAATAGTTTTCACTGTTTCCTGAGAATTACCACCTGGTTTCAATTACTTTCACATTGAATGTAGATGTATATTCTGACAGGTATGCGTATTGTTAGTGATGAAACACTTGAAGGTGCCACCATGGGTTCTAAGGAAATGATCGAAAATAGTTTGCTTCTAATATATGTGATAGCGTAGACTGGTGGTGACACTATAATGGTATTATGTGTCTTATCAAGTGATTTCTTTGCTAACATCACCAAACAACAGTCGTTTATTTGTGTGTAAAACTGAACGCAAGTAGCCACACGATCACTTGGTTTCGTTAATTTAGCTGGGTTGGTGTAACATTCATTTTCTTCAGTGATTCGAAGAAAAATTATTTTGACCGCATGTATTTAAAAATGTTTGAGGCCTATTAACACTATACAATCAGCCTAATCGGACATCTATCATAACATTCATTCCATTTCTAAGATGATCACTTACATTTCATATTTGGACTCTTATATAGTCGCTCTGCATTTTAGTTCTGCTGGAGTTCCTGGAATATACTATCACTCAAATGCATTTACTGCTATTTTAGGATTAATCTTCATTTCCTTCTGGATATTTTTGACTAATAGTTTATTTGCTCATTTGCTATGCATTTAAAACCCCATGTCTCCTATCCTTTCCTGGTGACTATCTGACCATCAGTATCGAGAGAAAGCAGTTGCTGTTGAAGTCCTCAGTCTGTCCGAAATGCTTTACTTGCAGCTTGAACCAGGTATCCGTACCACATAGAAGCACTTGTTTGACATTTGTGGTAAGATTTTCTGATATTGTTCATGGTACTGACTGTTATGAATCTTCGCCACGATTTCAGAGTACTAAACACCACTATTATTTTCACATCCAATCCGTTCTTACCATGACATCTTCATCCTCATTGTCTGAAGCTGAAGTAACAGATACAACCTTGTCTAGATTTCTCGCATTGATAGTGTTGACTGCCCTTAATTATTGCTAGTCACGTACAGTTCATTACTTCTGTGTTCTCTACGTTCACCCAGTGTCTTGTCTTTGCTGCCTCTTCTGATAATTTGTTGGCTTTTCCTTTGTAAATTTTCCCATTTGGACGAGATTACTCATAGATCACTCAGTCTCCGTTTCTCGATCCAACGTACGGCCATCCTCTCACTCCACTGAAGCTGCCAAATGATCCAATCCCCTACAGTTAAGAAGGTCATCGTTGGCTGTAAGATAACTTGTCTTACCCCTGTCTTCACCTCAGAAATTTCCTTGTCATATTATCATACAGATATTGAATGATGTTTAGAAAGCTTGTGGAACTCAGTAGAGCGGTTGTCAGATCTTTTGATGGTTTACGCTAGTGATCGTCTTTTTCAAATCGATGAAGTGCTGTGCTTGATGATGATGCCTAATGCTGCGTTTCGATCCCCATCAATTCTGTTTTTATGAGTTCGGAATGTTCTGAACACAGTTCCACATTCATAACATCACCTAATCTATCCGATATGATGTGAGTTAATATTTCACTGAGCAAGAACAGAAGCATGATGGCGCTATTATCTGTATAGGTATTAGTGATTTTTTATTTGAAGTTTCAAGACGTTACCTTTTCTTGATCTGACTTTTCCTCACTATTTTTCAGTGACTTCATCTATAATGTTCTCTCCCTATATATCGACCTGGTTATATGATGAAGTGTTCCGAGTTCATGCTAGGTCCTGTTTCCATTCAGTTGCAAGTGTGTTTCAAAGGTGACTTCTGTCATTCCGAGAACTCCACTTCACTCACTAAACCAGTTTGCTGTAAAATTGCCTAATAGGCCGAAGAAAGCTTCGTGAATAAACCATCCATCTCAGACAACACAACTACATCAAAATGAATATAGCGGAAGTTTTCAAAGAGTTCTCCTTTCTAAATCATTTCACCGGCCTAATCTCCATCTATCATAAGTTGTCTTCTTGTGTTGTCCGCTCAAATTTTCGCATACATACTACTCACTGTAATATATACTTTACCATCTGACCCGGATCTTGCCCACTATTGTTTCCAGTTGTCTGTTGATGTCCTCCCCCTTTTACATTGGGTTCAAATTGTTTTTAGAAGCGTGGCACTGGTAATTACCAATTTTCTATCTCTTTCGTTTGAATCCTCGCGTCACAATCATGCTGGCTTCACACTTAGTAGAAAGCTTCAACGCTCTAAGCGTGGATATGGTTGTTGTCTGGGCCACCGCAGTAGACTACCGACTCCTAATTAGTAGTTTTGACAGTCTGCTTCCATCTCGTCTCTCTCACAGATTCCTACCACTTCTAGTGCAAATCTTCTCAGATGCCCCACAATCCGACCTCAAACGTGGCGTATTAATGCTCTCCCCTTGAACAATACGCTTATAAAATGTCTGAATGAGTGGCTTTGATGTTTTTTTTACTTTTCAGTAAAAGACGGTTAGTCATATTTTGCTTGGCTGTTCATTTCCTATGAGTTATAAAATGATTTCCAGTTGGTGACATGAGATATTCTGGCTCATAACGCAGATAGAAATGATCTTAGCATTTCACTCTCTTGAAGCCGAGCGAATCATCACTGTACCTGATTTGACTATACCCATAGAGCCAAATCAATTCAATTCACTTGAGTTTTAGCTATCTATTTAGGTGAAATAGTAGTACCATAAGTCAAATTAGAGATTTACAATTTATTCAGCGGTGAAATGTTTCCTTTACGTTATGGCAACAAGCACATCGCATACGAGGATCTTAGTTATTTCTGTTTTCGAAGGAGATTACGGTGAAGTTCCACTTCGAACAGTGTAAATAGGAAATGATATTTCGAATTACGAATCTGAAATGTATACTTCGTGATTGAGTGACGTTAGGGAATCTAGGGAGGAATCACTGTTTAACTTTATCTCTGAATTTTCCTATTATTTCCTAAGTGTTCTTCGGGCAATACTAAGTTATTTTCTATTGCAGCGCCTTGACTATGCCTACGAATCATCTCACCATATCTTGATGTGTCGAATAGTGCATGTTTAATATCTATTGTATTGGCATGTCTGGCTAAAGAATTTCAGGCAGCGCATAATCTCTATGTGTGATTGTTCCTCCAAATTGGTAATTTTGAGATTAAAAGGATATTTATTGGTATCCGAGAAAATTTGTTTTCTATTCTGTCTCTACAACCTTAGCCAATATGTTATGCCTATAATTTCGGATTATCCTGTGGAATGACATTCCCATCATCTTTATTGTTTGCTTCACCGAAATGTAAGACCCCGTCTGCATATTCTATCTTGTAAGAAGAATGATATGTCTGGGATGGTATCTTCTAAGGATGCCATGTGATCCCCTGTGAGGGTAATTATCTTTATGTACCTTGTTGTTTGACACTGATAACAAGGATAAAACGTTCGTCAGAAAAGGCCGATTGAAAACGAAAAACAGTATAGTGCAAGTTCATGTTTACTTCATATGATTATTTCAAGAAGGTAATTTCCAACAAAGATAGCTGGATTCATACTTTATGTATACATGATAATATAATGATTATAAGATATTTTGTAACTTGTAGCCGATCGCGGTAAGTTGCAAAAAGAGGAAGAACACGTTTTATCAGGATTTCATTTGAACTTGTCATTTGGAGGTCACTACCCTATCAATAAGAGTTTTGATCTCAAGAAACCTTGATATTCACTACCTAAGTTTCATAAGGAAGTTAGTGAGCTAAGTTGACATGAATTGAATGTAAAATTCAAAATGTAGTTGCAGAAACGGTATCAGCTGTGCACTGCACTCGTGACTAAATTACGATTAGGCATAAAAGTCCCAGGACTATTTCCAGTTAAAGACAAAAAATATGGCGGATTTCAAGGTAAACCGATAGAATATACGTAGATACTGAGATAAGAGACTGAACAGGAAGTTCGCGCAACGAACACTAGTGAACAGTACGTTTCTTGAGAATGAAGACTTGTTTTTTTGGCTATGATCATGACAGTGTTAATGTATTCTAAGAAAACATGCATTCGGGTTCTAAGGAAAGGAGCGCACATACCAAAATGCCGTTGATTCTGCATTATTTGGTTACTATATTTTTAATGGTTGTGCTTATTTCTCACCTAAGAAAGCTGTGAATTTTTAATTTATCTTGACGAAGGGAACCACAGGAAGGAAACTGGTTGTCTTATTATCAACCCGTTGAGCTGGCCACCTGAAATGTTGAGCTCGGTGAATGACATGATAATGTTAACATTTTGATTTTCAGTGGTCCTTTAACTTGTTTGTGAGGCAACCAACTTTCAAAGTAATCGTATAGATATGAGGTTTGAGACTCAGCAGGAAATCGTTTTTGGTGCGACATGGGTCATTTAACCTGCTTTCTTTAGTTTCAGATCGTTGTATATGGACGTGAGCGAGGGCCTTTATATTGGGATTATTCGAAGGCTGTTGAGATCTTCATCAACAGATTCTTGGCAACATACTTTAGGATTCTTTGGGAAAAGGAAAAGATGAGATTTTATCTTATGCCTGAAGGGACAAGGTTTTTGAAACCAATAAACGGTTAGCTCAATGTGAGAGTTTTGTAAGTGGGTTCTCTCACTCAAACATTAATCTTTCTTCGTAATAGGGCGTCATGGATGTGGAATGATGGCTCCATTTATGCTTCTAGATTATAGTTGATGCTGTTTAGCTTTACAGAAGATTTAGAGCAGGTTTAATAGACTACAATTAGCTTCGTAATAATAAAATCACTGGCAATACACATTTTATGGAGATGAGTCGTACGGGTGTTTGATGATTAGATAGTGTTTTCAAAGCTTGTGATAAAACAGCCGGTCAAGAGGATTCTTATAGTAGAGCCACTGCTATGTCTTTTATTTCCGACATATTTGTCTCTTTGTCTCTTTCTTTCGCTTACGCCAGTTAATAAGACAGCTCCCACTTTTCTAACACCTTCAAACACTGTTTCAGCTTTACCTTTGCTACTGAACATGCCAATGTATTGTTGTAATAATGAACTGTGGTTTCCTCAATCTATGTAGAATTCTATTTATTGACAATGTACTAACTGGATGCAATACTGTAGTAAAAATGCTGAGAATTCCATTCTGTATCACAAGTACTGTTTTGGAATAAAGCAAATTATTATTATTATTTGTTGACCAATTTTGAGCAAAATATTAAACTACATCACAGTATGAACTCGTATAGGTAATAACTCACTATGGAAACAGAGATAATTTGGAATCAGATGAATCTTAACCAGACTCTTTTTGACTCAATGATATGAACAAGCTGGAACATCTTGTTTTTCTGCTGTAAGCCGTACATTCGTCGCATTGTAGAACTCGATGTAGGAAATTGCTCATGCAGTCCCGTGTTAATGAATAATTCATCATTTTCCTCAGTAATTCTGTCAACAGTATTAAGCGTGTTCATTGGGATCTTTCTCAGATGTTCCTCGTAGAAACTCGTTGTATTTGGACGGCATTAATGAGCATATATCAATATGGTCTGATTTGTTCAGCTGTACTACTCCAGAATATTTACCCCAACATGTCATGATCCAATTTTCACAATCTATGTGGTTCAGCTGGTTCAATTACTTGCCAAAACATTGCAAAATACTTTAAAACAGTCATAATAGTTTACTTGAAGTAGTCTGCATCATCACCGTTAACTTTAACTAGATCTTCTGTCTCTTTAGTTAGGTTATTGGAATATGCTTCTACCCTAAGCTCATTCATATTTGATGTTAGGAAAAAGAATTCTCTTCGTGTCAAGATTTCCGTTGAAACTGATGATAGTGATAAACAGGAATAATTTATTGTGTCTTTCACTGAAACAATTATTCCCCTAGTTGTATACTCCAAAATTTTATTTAAATTCATAATTATGTGATCAGTTCTACTTTTGATGAGAGTATTAGGGCAGTGCTCTTTCATCAGACTTAATTCAGAAGTTTCTTGAGATATACTGTGAAATGTTTTGGTTGAGAATATAAGTGGCAGTTTACATGAGTTGACAGATATGCAGATTTGTCGGAAAATTTCTCAAAAACCCCAGGATATTCAAGCTTCCCTAAGTATATATTACATAAGGGAATTTTCTCGTTTGCCAAAACTGGTTTCAATTCCAACGCTGAGAAATTACGCGGGGCTTTCGCAATCACCACAGAAGTGCTATTCTAAGAACAAAGAATACAAACATTCACAAATAATGATAACAATTTTCCCTTGACACAACTATCATTTCACATTAGACAACTTAATGTTGTACACAAACCGAGAAAGTATAGGAAAAGCGGAACTCTTGGAAACATATACACAAGTATTTTTCATCCCTTGTCCTCATTTCAAATGGTAGTTTGGTATAATAAGTACCGAGATTCACTTTGTATCTTTCACACGGAAGCCTTCTGTAAGTTTGAAGCTAATCAACTGTAAATGTGTTTCTGATAATTCTAATAATCACAAGAATTAAAGGACATGATATCACTGGTATACTATGGGAGTTTCAACATGTTGATCAATTTTTATTTTGTGAATTTGAGATACATGGACCTTAATCCGCCATTCAAACTGGAAACAAAAAATTATAAAATCTGTATATTTTTTTAAAGATTGAAGATAATGGAGAATACAACTGTTTAAGGGTAGTTGTTTCTGCACCAACGAGCAGGCTTGATATTTGAAGACTGAATCACTCTTGTGCAGCAGTCAACTGAGACAATTCTTTGTCGCAATCATGTTTTTGTGTTTCTGCATTAAAGTTGAGCCAGTTGAAGAGACGACTGCCAAAACATCCCTCCTCCTTAACCTTTCTTAGGATTTGTTCTCAGTTTGAAGTTGTTCCATTCGTGAGAAGTGGAAGGCGATATCTTTAGGAAAACGAAGCAGCCTACTCTATGTAGAAAGTGACTATTAGGAATTGGGATAACAGAACATTTGAAGTAATTTTCATGGATCATGAGATACCACTTTGCATGACAATGACTAGTGACATACAAACAGCAGATTACTCTTTCTATCACGTCTAAAATAGTTTCTTAACAATAATTTACTAAAATTACTCATGCCTATTTTGACACATGATATCATGGTTTGCTATGGAATCATATGTGTAAAATAATGAATGAAGCGATGAAAGAGCTAACTCAAGCATCCCTAAATTAGTTACATACTGTAACAAACTATTTCAATAAATATTGATGATCATCTCGTACAAGATGAACAAAGTAAGTACACCAATTAAAAATTCATGAACATTCTTTTTGGCTTTCGTCATTTATATACAGCATTATTATTCATTGGATCGCGTTCCAGTCGCTTAATGGTCTACGAGCCAGCTCATCTTTTAACCAGAAGGTCCTGGGTTCGAATAACGTGGGTGCGTACTGTCAAAGAGTCCCGCATTGGACAAAACAACTGTACACTACTCCATTTGTGGTTTTCAAGTGGTTCTCTAATTGATGTCAGGTGATGATGAAATCCTGTAAAAAATCAACCAAATCCCTACAAACCAATACTTGAATACCAGTGAGATACTAACTAGCGACTGGTCCTATTCAGGTGGGTAGTTACCTGGGTTCCGGTGGGAATTCGTGACCAGTAGGTGACAGCCGGTTGGGTGTGAGGACAAATGCTTTCTACGGATGGCACTGGCTAGTGATCGTGAATTGTCAGGAGTTGTGCTGGCCATTGCATGGGGTCCCACTGCCTTGTAACCATTAGGTCCTGGATACGAATCTAGGTGGGTGCAAACCAGGATGAAACAGCTACTCCACTACTCCAACTGTGGTTTTCCGATGGTTCTCTAACCGACCTAAGCTCATGATGAAATCTTACTTTTCCCCAAAACTATTTTCTGAGAGCAAACAAACGCATTCACCAACGTTAATAGTCACCCGGTATTTCATTTCACAAATATAATAAATCAATTATCGGGCAGTTTATTAAAGAGACAGTTTCGTATAGAAAAAAGCAATTCTTTAAATTCAGAAACATTATGAGACACGACTGGAGTTTCTTCGCCTACGCTAGTTTCTTTTAATGAGCTAATGAAGTGTATCCTTAATTACGTTCGTTGACATTATATTTGTAGTCCCACTGCATCAGCCACTATACAGCATCAAATGTCACTATTCGGACACTTCATCCCATGTCATGTATATTTGTCTGCATTTATGAGTACAGTATGCGTAAAGCTGATCAGCACAAGAGAGACTTTATTATTCTGATTAATGAGATTTTAGTCATTATTTGATGAGTTATGTTCTGAGATCAAACCAAGAACCTGTCGGCAATCGATTTGTTTGATCACTTGGCGAATGACATCATCTTTGTGTTGATGAAATACATCGTTTTCAGACCCAAGTGTATTTATCACTCATAGCCAGTAGGGCCGACGTTTCTGTTCTTTCATAAGTAAAACTAAATGAGAATTCGCATGACATGGGAAGTTGTACAATGCTCCAGAAACTTCATTTCATTTAAGTTTGCTCATTTATTGTCACACCAATTGAATAAAATTGTATGGAAGTATCTTTGATCACTATACGTAGTGATATATGTATCCCCGATTTCGTTATCTGCCTACAGATTCCAACACATCTTTAACACTATGTGATGTGTTAGGCATGGATATCATTTGTTTATCTGCAGAATAGCAGGACTGACTCCACAGGTCCAAAACGGTCTAAACGATAATTCAAGCTTATGAACTTTGAGTGAACCATATAATCTTTAGATACGAGTTCCCGCGGGTTTGTGTTTTTCTCATAAACCTCTAGGAAGTATCTGTGTTTCTTTTTATGTCCTCCAAACTTCTCCTTAGTTCATTCTCCACTTCATAATCTAGATCTTCTCGCTCTTCTTGTTTCCCGAACTCCTATCTGTCACTTAAAACGTCATACATTTTCTTGATGTAATCACTTTTACTGAGGCCTATTCTGTTACCTTCTACGCTTTATCTAATTACCAATGTTTTCCATTCAACATTTTATTTAGTGCCTATGTGTGTTCCTTTTTGAAGATGTGTTTTGTAGTTGTACTCAACGCTTTTATCATTGTAATAACAATTTACAAGACCAGATCCATACTCCAGCCTGGAACTAAGTCTCTTGTCTGAATATATAGTCATTCTGACTGAGCCTAGGGAAATCATCTTGAGTTGAAATTAATTTAACGGAATACTACTGTAATGGGAGACTTACTTTTTAGGTTATGCTTGAATTTTGTATCCTCTAGCCTCCATAAATCTTTCCTACTCTTCTGTCGGTAACTTGAGAGATATTTCACAGAATAGGAATCCTTAGATGTTCTGACTTCTCAACAACTGTTTATCGTCCATGAGTGATATTCATTTTGATCTCTTGTGTATATGTAGACAAAGAGTCCATTTGATATGATGCATATCATCGTGTTATTTGGGGGAACCCTTCATCGAGTTTAAAAATTGTCATTATCTTGTAACACATGGCTCATTTTTTGAAATATATTCATTTCTGGTTTTCTAATTATCTTTTGACGACTAAATTAATGAAATATGATTGAATACGTTCTCCTGTTGACATCAGAAAAGTTTGATTGTTTCAATGCTAAAAATAATAAATTCGAAATAAATGTCATTAGGTATCACTGCGTATAAATGTAGTATTAGACAAATTTAGCCGATACAACTGACTGTTACACTATAATTAACTAAATGACAATTTGTTGCCCATAATCATATCAAGAGCACATCTTTCATAATATAGATATATGACTGTTGGATATCACCTTGTGACATAACCAAGAAACGGTGAAACATGTATCTGAATCTCTTAGGTTGTTGCCATTTTCACAATGAATACTTGCCAAATACAGAGAACATATTTGGGTAATGGTTTGTGGAGATTTGATTGATTCTTTACAGGATTTCATCATGAGCTGACATTGATTAGAGAACCACTGGAAAACCTGGGAGTACTGGACATCTGTTTCGTCCCAGTTTGGTGCACTTCATCAATACGCACCCCTGGGGTTCGAACCCAAGACCTTCTGGTTACAAGGTGAGCTGGCTCGTAGACCATTAAGCTACCGGGACCCGATCCAATGGCCCATGAATTCTAACCTCTGCCAATTCACGACATAGCGCAACCGCTAGCCAATGTCCCCTACGAGTTTTTGTCGATAAATAATAATCGATATTAAATCGTAGTTTTCAATGATTTGTGAACTAAGACTCGTCGTATTCACCTGAAATAAAAGTTCCGAAAATTGACTCTATGCTATTTGATTATGGATCTTGTCAGATTTCTTATCACAGGTTTCGACTGCTATTTAGATTTTCCATTCCCTGCAAGAGTGGTGCATATGTTATTCTTATTATTTAAATGAAACATTTATTCCTGTGAAATTGTGTTGTGATAATCTTATATGCACAATATAACATTATTACTTACTTGACTCCAGCATGTAAAGGTGAGTATAATAAATCGTGTTGAATAAGAGTTCCAATAAGATAGACGTTTTTGAATGTTCATCTGATGAATGTAGAAAATCCATAAATCAGTCAACCGATACAAATCGCAGTTACAAGCGTGTAGTTCTGAGTCGGAATGACTGATGTATTCACGAATATTTCGTTATATTCAAGTGGCCCTACGGTGATAACTATTAACATACTTCGTAGTTTCCGCTGACTGACTTTCTACGTATTCGATTGGTTAGACCACCGTTCTAGTGATTATTGCCAACAACAACGACACGATAAGATACCAACAAAAGTGCAACGCAAGAAGGTTACAAGACAGACTGCTGCTACAGAGGTTTTTACCGTCTCGAATCAGTTGCGAAAACGGTTGACGGTAATTACGTAAATATGCTTTAAATGGCCTTGAGAGACGCTGATTACACTGATAAGTTCAAACCGTCAGCAACCAGTAGGATTCTTAGGTCATCAGTGGGAAGGGAGGGGATAAATGTGGTATTTTGGAAAAATTAGGTCTATGTGACACTTATGAATCACCTTAAGCTGCAGTGGTTGAGCGTTTTAAGATGTATGGTGAATATGTCCTCCAGTTTCACCAGTGAACAATGTGTATTTAAAATTCGTTTCTGCATTCAGTCTTACGCAATGCTTCCAAAGCAAGAAAAACGTATGCTGTGCATAACACCAATAACCAACACGAACCCAAATATACCAAGAAGCTTATCTCAAACCTTTACGGAGTACTTAGGTAAAATACAAATTACACCGTCATACTTATAGATGATTTTCCCAATTCTCAAATCGTAGATGCTCTGAGTAAGTTCAAATATTGTAGAAATGAGGGATAAATCTGATTATAACTTGTGAATGAACTTGGCGATTAGAATGATGAAAAGTTATCAGTAACGAAATTGGTCACAGGGGACGATGATATGGAGTTATTTCGTCTATTGCAGTTACCCACCAATCAAAAATATTCTATAAGTATATAAAAACATTTGGTTAAGTCAGTCTCATGGGGCAGTATTCGATTCATAGCACTTCACAAAATGAATAAATCTAAAATTCCATTTATTTAACTTTCGTAGCAGCATCGGAAAATAGGCAGATTTATTTCGATTTGAAGGGTAATCACTCTTGCAGTATTATTTTCAGTTTATATATTTCAGCACAGAACTTATCCGATCTTTCTTGAAGTGACAAATTTGGTTTAAAATGTAGCATTTTAAATTAACTCGTGTGATCATCATTCGGTTTAACAATTACGAATTACATAATTATTCCTTAAAAGCATCGGAAATTTCCAAATGATTTGAAAAGCCAATTGTATCCGCAGTCATGTCATGCCTATTGAAAGCCCATATAAACAGCATTTATATGTGGATATTTAGACCAGATGGTGTCAGAATACTTACAACAAACTACAAAATGTAGGTGAAGCGTAAGGAATATGTTGTGCAAATATTTGCTGGTTATTAGTCACTAACAGATGCCCCTCTTTACTGTGATAGCGTTAATATATGAAGGCATGATACGTAAAATGAAACCGCCAGAAACGTTTAAACAGATACATTCAGTGTGAATACTTGACTGCATATGTTATTTAAAATTTGACGAAGTCTATACTCATTTTTGTATGTCATTTTGAAGAAGAACGTAAGTGTATGAATAGCCTACTTGGCATACATTCTCCAATGACTCCAATGATTACATACATTAAATGTCATCCTATGAATATCTACTAATGGAAATTCCGGCCTGTTTACCACCTTTTCATATTGACGGATACACATAGAAACCCCCTTCTCTTCACAAGTGATAGTCGTAAGTGTTTCAACATAAAACTCCTGAAGACAGTGGGAATCACATCTGTGGCACTGTAGTCGCTTCCATATGACCAGTCACACTTGAAATACAGAATGTTGAATGATATTGGTCGCTTGAATTACTGTTGATGTTTTGATAAGGGATTTATTTTCCATGTTTAGTAAGATAGTAGCACCAAGTAGTGCTACAGATGTTTTTATGCTTTGTTGGGAAGTCGATACTCAGTTACTTTAAGTATACCCCATTCTGAGTGCCTATTGCTTTCTGCAACTATATTGCATTGGATAAAATCAGAATAGAGATCTGTCTGAGGTTCTGGATATAGTTAATCTTATAAAACATTATAGAAAAAATTCCCATTTAGACATTTGGAAAACACAAAAGATTGAGCGAAGAAATATTTACTTTTCAATTAGATCCTCTTCTCTGGCTCTACTCTAATATATATATAGCATTTTTACAATACACAACAATTTACCAAACAAGTGGTGATATGTTTGTTAACAATAATTAAACAGTGTCAAAATGTCAATGGGTAGATAATTAACAGAGAAAATCAATACACATTTAAAAAGTAGAAATGGATAGAATAAATTAATTTTACAAGAATAACACGTAATTAAAGATGAAGCGGTCAAAATAAAAATAAAATAAAATAATTTGGACAATTATAATTTAATAGGGGGAGGGGGGCGACGTAGTCCTGTCTGCAGCTGCGGAGCCAGCTACATTGGGCGTACAATTAGGCAGTTTCATCGTCGTATTTCTGAACATCATCCAGCGTGGTTAAGCAAGGGACAAACAAAATCTATTCGGAGTTCTATTTTAGCACACCTTGTTGATACCGAGCACAAGGTTGATGTGAATACTGCATTCAAAATCATTTATCGCATTCCGACTAATCTCAACTTTGCTCTAAGAGTTCGTCTTCTACAGACAGCAGAAGCAATCGGAATCCACCTTAAGAAGCCAAGCCTATGTGTACAGAAGAAATTTGTACAGCCACTTTGCTTACCGTGGCCATCCTTACAAGACAGGACTACGTCGCTCTCCTCCCCCTATTAAATTATAATTGTCCAAATTATTTTATTTTATTTTTATTTTGACCGCTTCATCTTTAATTACGTGTTATTCTTGTAAAATTAATTTATTCTATCCATTTCTACTTTTTAAATGTGTATTGATTTTCTCTGTTAATTATCTACCCATTGACATTTTGACACTGTTTAATTATTGTTAACAAACATATCACCACTTGTTTGGTAAATTGTTGTGTATTGTAAAAATGCTATATATATATTAGAGTAGAGCCAGAGAAGAGGATCTAATTGAAAAGTAAATATTTCTTCGCTCAATCTTTTGTGTTATAAAACATTACTAATACCAGGAACGCTAAGCAAGTTTAGCAGTTAATGTGATTGGTTAACTAAGTTGAGACATCTGATTTTCCAGGCACACTGGAATAAACATTCCACCTCAACACAGTTATTCGAGTCAGTTTAAGCTACGGAATGTATTCACTTTAGGATCAGGCAAAATAAGTGACATATCATAATATTCACGTAACATTAATGCAATAATGAAAATGTAGAAATATACGGAAACTGTGAGATGAGGCTTAACTTTTTCACATGCCGTGTTATGTTGGCTTAGACAGAGTGAATACAGTTCCCAAACTGAAACAGAATGTCTCACGTAAAGAATATCTTGTTACATGCGGAGTTATTTAAGCGAACAGGCAAAGATAATTTTAACATAAATTGTGTACGAAGAGAATTATACTTTCATGCAGCCGGTGTATATCTTCAGAATTTCAAATGAATTAATTTCCAAATGCAGTTCCGTATAAATTTTCCAAAATATCAGAATCTTCCTTATACTAGAATTATCCCTTCTCAAGTTAATACAACAAGTGAGTTTTGAACACTATTCTATCGGTGCAATAATTATTTTTTACGAGTTGATCACAGATTGATGTCAGTTAGAGAAGCACTGAAAACCAGGAAGTACTGGACAGCACTCACCACAGTGAGGTTCGAACAGAGGACCTTCCGGTTACAAGGCAAGCTAGCTCGTATACCATTGAGCCACTGGGAGCCGATTCAGTGGCCCATGATTTCTTACTTCTACCAATTCGTGATTTAGCGCGACCTTAACCAGCGTCATCAGTGGGAGATCCATCCTCACATGTGACTGGGTGGACCTCACTAGTCACGACTTCTCACTAGAACTCCAGGAAACTCCCTCCTGTAGCAGATCACTAGTGAGCGGCAGAATAATTTTCTATAGTTGTTTTGTAAGGGTTAGTTTTGTTTTTACCAGTTGATCACGGATTGATATCAGTTAGAGAAGCAATAATTATTCACAAAATAAAATAACCCATTTTTACGCAACACTCATGTACTATCCATTCCTTCCATATGTCTGCATTCATCACTTCTGTACAGTCTACTTGAGTAATGATTTTCGAAGACTTATTTCATTACAAAAAGATGAGCTTATGAAAACACATGGAAAAGCGATGAGGTGAAAACGAGAATAGTTGGTATGATTGTTCTCATGCCTAACACCATGTTCATTCATGTTAAATGTTGAGATACACTTAACACTTGTGAGGGTGACTAAGCTGACCATGACAGTCTGAAGGCACTGGGTGTATGAATGCTGAAACTCGTCAGTAGGACATATTCCGAGACGTGGGAAATTTCAGGCTGATGCAATCGTTTCAAATGATGTAACTCGTAGGTATTTTGATTTATACATGTAGGAAAATAACGTGGAACGTGAAGGCTTCGTAATAAACCAAAATTTTGGTTCCTTGTTGTAATACACGCGCATGAAATTTTTGTACTGCACTAAGCAGTAAAGTCGTCTATAAGCAACCTATGCATATATATTAGTGCAGCGCATTCTTCTATTCTGTGAAGAACTCATGTTCGACACTGCATAACAGTATGCTGGGACCTAACACTTCAATATCAGGTCAGTTCTATCTGAATATGAGTGACTCCACTATAAATGTATCTCAATATTCAATGACCTACGTTGATTTGGAACTCAATCAGAGGATAGAGGTAGGTTTGAAATTCTCAGCTGATATTTATATTATAGGATTTGAAAGCATATATTCGTGTGCGTCGGTGGCACAGTGGTTAGGACTCTCGCCGACCATGCACATGGTCCGGAGTTCGATCCCCTGCCGGCGCACACCCGATATCTATGGTCAGCCTGAATTTGGGCTACCGATATCCACGCTGAAAATTCCACACTTGTACTGAAAATACGGTGTGGAATCAAGCTGTAAAATCGAAAAAAAAATATGCTGTGCATCCACCTCTAATTATTGAGGGATTACTAAAAGTACTGGAATGTACTGTTGAATACTCTTCCTGCCCCTTGAGAATCGTTCAGTTTCATGTAGCTGACAACACTCTCGGAGGACCATATGCGCATGTAGTTGAAATAATCCTCTAATGGATGACTGATGTTGGTGTTAGAACTTAGTTAGGCGAAACTCACCATCCTGCAAGTCTTAGTCGATGGGGGCTAATGATTATTATTATATTATTATAATGGTTATAACAGTCACTTTTACAGGTTGAACCACTTCGAATGAGATTTGGATCAAGTTTCTATTGCCTGAGAGTGTAGTGCCTGATTTCATGTATCTCTTTGTTTAATTCGGTTCCATCTGCTCATAAAGAAGATCCTCTCCGATCAAAAATAATAATAAAAATAAGAAGCACAATTACAAGCTGGCCAGCTAATAGCGTGACAGCTGCTAAATACTTCTGACTAAATCTATTGCTGGTCAGTGTTCTCAATTTCTCACCTGACTGGTATTCGATTGAAACAAAGTGATGTTGGGCACATTTGATAAAATTTCATGGATTTTCGTTTCAACTTACAAAGATGCGTTCTGGTATGTGCGTCGGTGGCACAGTGGTTAGGACTCTCGCCGACCATGCACATGGTCCGGGGTTCGATCCCTTGCCGGCGCACACCCGATATCTATGGTATGCCTGAATTTGGGCAACCGATATCCACGCTGAAAATTCCACACTTGTACTGAAAATACGGTGTGGAATCAAGCTGTAAATCAAAAAAAAATATCAAGTTCACTAGGCTTCTCATATTGGAGTGCAGTAAACATCTCCTAAATTCAACTGAGTCAAATTCTGTCGTCATATAACCAATTTTTAACCCAGAAATTTTAGATAATTCTCTGTTCGATCAGGAAAATATTTCTAAAAAATGCAAATCTGTTCATGTGACTTGTTGTGCCAAGAAGTGCTTGACAGGTTGATTTATACCACCAATATCGTTTAAAGTTCACTCATTAATCACAACACAAAGAGAACAACGAAGTAGATTTATCTATACGTATTTTTGACTTTATTTTAACTTTGCATCTGTACTCATAAAAACTTCTTCAGAGGAATTTAGTATGTTGCATTTTTTAATATGTTGAAACCTGAAATTCATAATGCACATGAAAATAAATGCAGGAATATTGAAAGCTGCTTCCTAAGGATACTTACCATGTTTCAAATACCTTTAAGTTTAATACAATTGTATATTCTGATGAGCATATAGGTAGTGATGGAATATTCAAAAAGATAGAAAATCGTTTGCTTCTAGTATGTATAGTAAGTAGCTTAAGCTAGCGGTGACGTAATATTTGAATTATTATGTGTTTCATCAACTGTTTTATTAGTAAATCTCACCAAAAAGCTGCCGTGTATTAGTGTGTGTACAACTGTGCATAATTGGCCACATGCCTGTTTCGTTGCCTAAATTAGCCGGATTGGTGTAACATTCACTTTCTTTGATGATGATGATGATGTGCGTCGGTAGCGCAGTGGTTAGGACTCTCGCCAACCATGCACATGGTCCGGGGTTCGATCCCTTGCCGACGCACACCCGATAACTATGGTCGGCCTGCAAAATGTGGGCTACCGATATCCATGCTGAAAATTCCATACTTGTGCTGAAAATAAAGTGTGGCATCAAGCTGTAATCAAAAACAAAAAACAGAACAATAATTGCGAAAATCTGTTAACCATCATCTGTATTCAAAGGCACGTTTAATTCCGCCAGTTGAAGGTTAGCACGTGGGATATATATCCTACTCCTACTCTAAATTTATTCGGAAACCCCTAGTGAAATTGATGATTAGATGTTTATGGGATTTTCTCTGAGTATTCAAAATGCTTTCTCCATACTAGCAGACCCTAAGTTGCCTTAGATTCTTCCTTATGTAAATTTATTTCAGTATTCAAGTTGTTTGAATGCCTTTTACGCTTGATTCCTGTGTAAATACTATCAAGCAATTCGCATTACTCTTTTTTTTATTGTAAATGCGCTTATCAGAAGAAATGTGTAAGCACACTGGTAAATGCATCATAATAAAGGTTTTTTATTTCCCAGTGAATGAAATACAAAACGATAATGTTGCGTGTTTACTGACGTTTCGCTATATAATGCTAATAGCTTTATGAAACTAGTAATATTAAACCAGAATTTGAGAAATCCCAGCTTATATATAACAACTTAATCATCGTTCCTCAGCAAGAGGTCATTTCTGCGTTGTCAATTTGGCCAGTTGGTAAAGATAACAAAACCAGGTGTGGATACTTGGATTTGATAAATGTATAAGATTATAAAAGCAGCTTGTGTTTACATAATGAATTGCTTATCACATCCTTGTTGATTGTGTCATTTCATGGGGCAGGAGGGGTGTGTTGTAAACAGGTCAAATTCTGTTTTAGTCCATCATTCTTATTCAAACAATTTGGATTTCATGTGATATGAAGTGTTTCTGATGATGTTAAACGTTCTTTGTGATTTCTGAAATGCTTTTTCTGGATTATTTCTGGATTATTGTCAAAACCACTTTTGTGACCTGATTCTATAGGGTGCACACAAACTATGGCTGGTGATTTTTCAAGCTATTCTAGTTCAACTGGATTTATTTCTCGGTGGTCGAATGGATGCTCTACGCCTTTCCCCTAACTATTTTTCATGGACTCTGTCAGACACCGTCTCTCCCAAGACATTGACCTGTTTATCGGATATTGCTCTTGTTTCTCTTCAGTTGTACTTTAAGTTCCATTCAACTACTGCTTCTATTGTTCACCTCTGTGTTGACCTATCTTTCGTTTAACTATACTCCTCTCCCTAATAAGCTTTTATGTATCTGTAGTGAGCCGTCCCCTATCTTAAAACTTTGTCTTGATTAAGATGCCTATACAGGCTTCCTTCCACGATTTTTTCAGTTTGTTCCACTATCTGTCGACACACGTTTCTTTGTTCATGTTGCTTCATAATTTGGTGTGAGTTACCTTGTGAATATATATGTGCTTCCATAGAACACTTCCAATCTCCAAATCATTAAAGTCTCAAAAATGTACACAGAGTTCTCCATTCTGAATGATTTAACTGCGCGCATCTTCAACAGTGACGAGTTGTTTTCCTGTGTTATCTGCTCTCATTTTTGCATTCACACCAACCACTTTAATTTGGATGTAATCAAATGACCAGTCTGTTGCTCGCTAATGTTCGCATTTGTCTGCAGATGTTCTTCTCATTCTCCAGTGGGACTGCGTTACTTTTAGCAGCGCACCATTGATAGTGACTACCTTTCTTCCCTTCTGATTTGAATCTTGGCACTACCTTTATGCTAGGTTCAGGCTACGCGATCGGCTTCAATGGTCTCAGTGAATTCACAAGATTTACAGACTCATTGTGATAATGGCTTTTATCTGTGTCACTGGAGTAAATTATCGGCTCTTCAATTAGCGATTCAAAGAGTCGGCTTACACTTCATATCTCTTACAGATTCCTAGCACTTCTATTCATAACTTCTTATTTCTCTCACAGTCTTAAAACTTCTTTTTAGCCTCAAACGGAGCGCCTTTATTTGACGTTTGTTAAATAGTACGTTCATTATATTTTTAACGTGTAGTTCTGATATTTCTTCACGTTACAGTGATGCAAGGTAAGTTATATTCCTCTTAACTTTTAATTTCTTCTGAGTTATTCAGCGATTTTCATTTGACAACAATAGATATTTAGGCCAAGGATTGTTCCAGCAAACTTCTTTGGTGATGTTTATAAACGCGTTTTACAGAATCATCTTTTTCCAGATGCTGTAAACTCACTCTCGACCTGATAAACTAGAATAAGTGTTACCAGTGTGTACGCTGTATGTCTTAATCCTTTGTCCCATCCGAAAAATAATTCGTCTCCACCATGCACTCACATTTCAGCTTCTCAGCAATTTCTAACACTTTTCTTGAAGATACTAGTACTATTCAGCCACCACTAGTTATCTTCTAAATTTCTTGTATATTCTGAAAATTCCCTCCATTATATTTGGAAACCATTTTGATGAAATATGTATATATATATATGAGTTGCTGGCACAGTGGTAGAATGCTCACCAACCACGCATGTGGTCCAGGGTTCGATCCCCGGCCGACGCACTCCTTTACCTCACGAAGCCAGTAGTAAGACTGGTGAAAAGGGAAGGTTGGACATGAGGCTAGCAACCCCATCCTGTAAAAATAAACACTGCTACAGGAATTTCAAGCATCTAACTTGAAACCCTATTTTGCACTGGGAACGTAAAGAAATAAAAAAACAATATATATTCTCTTGTGGGTATGATTCAGCACTCTAACTTCTCTTACTGCGTCTCCATTGTGGACACGTCGCTTTTAATCACATAAGTATTTTTAACTCATCTCACGTGTATTGTTTATGCACAGTGTTTTTATTCAGGTTGTATGCAATTTGATGAAATAAAACAAATTCACATTATCTTATAAGAGGTGATCTTATCGGCTTTTCAAATCTTTTACGGAAACTAACTGCGCGAACTTTTATGTTTGTTTGGTGGCATTGAGTTTACTCAATATTATTTGAACAAATATTTTTGCATGAGTATTTACGTGGATACAACGAGAGTGAATAAACTAATTTGAGCATTAGTTTTATGTCCCATTTAAACTGCTATCAGTGCAATATCGTATGTTAATATGCCTCTTTTGATAGATCCAGGTAAGCTGACAATTTGTTGAGACATCTTTTTCCTAAAATAATCTACGACACCATTGAAATAACGATGATTCAAATATCGGTATTCGAAAGCCTCTGTAGATGAAGAGTGAGATTCAGAGACATCACACAGTGAATAATACTGTTTGACCGTTTTCTGCATCGAAGAATTTCTTAGGGGATCACATTTGATTACTGTTTTTGAGTTCTACTTGTGTATTAGTGAGCGATTCTAATACACTGGTTTTTTTTCTAAGTTTCGTCTATGCTGCTTTCCTCTTTTTGAGTACTTTGCTGGTGTCCAATAATACCACTGAATACGTCTTTATCTTGTTCCTGTCATATCTGCATTGCGAGTACACTCATTTGTGGATTATTCCCACTGTTGCTTTGTTCACTTCACTCATCAAAACACTCATATACATTAATCAGCTTTACCTGTGGAGAAATGCCCAATGACACTTAAGTATGCGTAATGTATAAATTGTGCTTCAATTTTTCTATTTCTGAAACATCCAGATAGTACATCATCTTCAGCTTGCTTTCATTTTCCGAAGGGGATAACTGGTTATTCGAGATTCTGTAGATAGATCTACATTAATTGTTGTTTATTCCATTTTAATTAAGAACTAACTAGTGATTGAATGATCCCTGTTTGAAATCACACTGAATGGTTCTCATCACAACTAAATATCGATGAAGCATTACCAAGCAGATCATATTATATCATGAATTGACTTCCCTTAAATTTTGCATTTATTCAGATGAATTTTGTAAGTATGATCTCTGAACCGATATGAAAATCAGAATCCACTGCATACTGTGAATACCAATAGGAATTGATAACTGTGTTAAGTTAATAATTCATGGAAGCTTAGCCTCATATGCCTACGCTGTATGCTGAAGAACCTGACTTGTGCACTTAAATCAGTCTTCTTCCAGCCTGATAACCTGAATATTGAACAATCATGGTAAATACCGCATTAAGGAATGTCAGTGTTAGCGTTCATGTGATGTTTATTGGGAACAAATGGAGTTTCACCCTATCATCTCATTGGCAATTTACATATCTTTGGTGTCATCTGATAAATGCGAAAGATACATCTCATTATGAGTCATGTTTCGTCTCTTACTGACATTCGGGGGGACCTCAGCCAAAATATTGAAATTTAGTGGTTACCTGGTTTTCAGTAATCCAGCTTTCATTATCAAATACGACACATGGGACGTACAGAATTATGGACGAAGCATACTAATACCCAGTCAATATTATCTGATTTAAATGGGTTATTGATTTCTAGCCTTTCTAATAGGTGATTTAAACGCAATCTTATCATGCGTAAAATAGGAGCATATCTACTCCTAAAATTAAATACTCCTCAATGAAGGATGACTTTATCAAATTTTGAGCAAAGCCAGATTGGAGTGCTGAACAGTTATTTTGTCTTAATTTGGGACTAGTCAGCAGTACACACCCACCACCATGGTTCAAACCCAGGACTTTCCGGTAAAACACTTACCTTGTAAGCCGTTCACACACTCAGATCCTTCCTAGTGGCCACCTCATGAATTCAAACTTCGGCCAATTCGTGATATAAATGTACATATCTTAAGCGCAAGCGCCAGCCAATGTCATAGACGATTAGCCTCTATCTTTCCAGACTACATTGACCTCGCTGGTTAGGACTTCTCACTTGAACTCCTGGTAACTTCCTGTATACAGCCAGTTGCCAACGAGAATCGGATTGATTACCAAATGTCGGTTAGCCGGGATTCAACTGATGAGCAACCCCAGAGTTAGATGAAACAGTCGGCTGTCCAGTACTCCTAGGTTTTCCAATGGTTCTCTAACTGGTGTCAACTCGTAATCCAACCTGAAATTTCAATATCTTAGTACCACGTTTACCTGAAAAAGCAGCTCAACTGTGATGCTGAATTACATTACTTCCTTTACGAATTCATGTATTTCAGAATCACAGCCTACTCAGAACTTCAGCTACTTTGATTACTGATATCACTTCACATTTTAGTGAATACATGTAAGTGGCTTTTAACTTTATTGCTTTTTTTACTTGTGCCATTCAACTATATTAATTACCAGCTATTTTTCGGTAACAAACTTCTCAATGTTTCTACCTAAATGCACGTTAGAGTGTCAGGTTAACATATCATGTTATACAGCATTTAGTAATATTTCCCGTTTCAGTGTTTGTCAGAATGATTGCAAGTGGAAATACCTGAGTATCGACCTTAACCTCGCCTAGTTTACTAGCTCGCTAGTTTTCTAGCCGGTCCCAAGCCTGGCAAAAGTTGGACAGCTGGTGGGACTAGCGACCTTCCCAGAGGAAAATCAACTTAACTGCCACAGAAACCCCAATGCACAAGAGAAGTGTATCAAATGTTAATGACAACGATGATAAGAAAACCAACTTTGGTAATAAAGTTGGTACAAATTGTTGATGTAGATGGCTTTAGATGGAATGAACGCGAGACGGACTCGTATGTTCATATGGTTCTTCTCCTAGTAGTGATGAAAAAACAATAATTAAGGCATTTGTAAAATTGCCAATAAATCTACTCCATAGGAGAAACATTTCAGTTTTCATGCTAATTTCACTTTAGTTACCGCCACCATTATTACACACTTAGAATACTATTATCATCAATATTTTAACTGCTCATCATTGCCGATATAATTTTCAATATTTAGCATTTACCAGTGACAAACAAAATCCTATCACTATGTACTATTTTTGGTAGATTAGACATGATTTATATCAGAATATATCTATTCCTCTTGTAGACTCTACATGAAACAGTAGTCGTTTCTGGGATGTCCCAGTTTGATTTACATCAGTATTATAACTTTCAAAGTGAAGTCTACCTGGAAATAAGTGAAAGCAGTCGTGCTTCATTCTTTTTGGTATTCGCTAAATAAAACATACTTAATTGTGACAGTTTTTAAGGTTTGAAATACTCTGTTAGTGAAACACTTAATAGAGAAGAATAATTAATATAATTAAATGTATTCGTTGCTTCATTTGTCAGTTAAACAGAGAGTTTCAGCAGCATGTCTCTATGCAATACTGAAATCACCCAGTATTTCAACTGAGACAGATAATGATACTCTCACTTGATTAACGAAATTATTAGTAATATCATTTATTTCACGTGTTTCAAGTGGAACTAGGGATTCATTGCTCTTCTATTTTCTATCATCACTTTCAAATTGCTCAAATATTACGCACAAACTTCCTGTTTCTTTCTGACTGAAGCCTTGCTTCACCTTTGGATGTGTAACTCATTACTTCAAATTCAGATTCCATTCGAGTGTTTGGTGCGTGATGTCACTTTATGGACACCTTTGAATATGATCAATCCTATTCTCTCTCCTTCTACACATTTTTGACGATAGGTTTCTGGTGGATTCTTGTCACTGCGTGAGTTCAATTTTTGCTTATCCTTCCCTACTGGACATCATGCTCCCAGTATCGAGCGCGAGCAGCTGCTAATGGGAGTATGCAGACTGCTAGAAATGCTCGACGACCACAGTGAGTCTCAGAAAGACATAGAAGCACTGACTTGCCTCTGAGGTTAAAAATTCCGAAAATTATTACTATCTCTGATTACTGTTGATCTCCACTCTGGTGTCAGAGCAGTGAAGGCCTTTCTTATTTTTCCTGTTTCCGACTGGATGTAAGTCATGAATCCGTGATAATTCCAGTTGAGACGATGCTGCTTTGCCACGTACGTTAGAAGGACTAATTATATAAGATAACGCTTGCTGATGGAGACCGCTAATTTTTCTTATCTAGGTACCCTTGTACCCAGTACCTCTATGTTATCGACGCTCATCTGAGGCGCTGCCTCTTCCGCCAGCTTCTTTGTCTTTGTTTGTATATCTTCGAGTTTGCAAGATATGACAAATAGATTAATTGTGAAATCTAGATTTTCTTGGGTCATATTTTCGGTTCAACGCATCCCCGTCTTCTCAAATGATCAAATCGAGCATAATAAGAAAGATTATCTGTGTTAGTAGACAGCTTTGTCTTATTTCTATCTCTATTTTGAAGGGTTCTGTGACCTTTCCGTTGTGAATCATATGCTTGGTATTCGCTATCATGATATAGCTGCTAAATGGTGTAATAAGTTTTAGTGTATTGCAGTTTGTAGTGTTGATGCAGTTTTTAAATTTCTTCCTGGCCGACGTTATTGGGGACATTTAATAGTCAACAAAAGAGAGGTCACCATTTAGTTTAGACAAGGTCACTATGAGGCGCCAGTCCCTATCAAGGTTTCAGCCACCATTCTTTGGCAGTTTGACAAAGTAGCCTTTCCTCCAGTCCGCAGGTAACTTACTTTTCTTCCACACATTTGACAATGGTGCTGTCAGCTCTCCGATAAAGTTTAAATTTCGTTGTTCATTTCTGCACTGGTTCATCTAGTGTTTTTCCCCACTTACCTGCTCACTTAGCCACGACTTTGTCTCTCCTTCTTCATACATTTGATATCACTAAAGGTTTCTTCAAATATCACCCTCATACACTTTCAGTATTTTTCCGCAGAGGTCTAAGCTGCAATGATGGAAAATTCCTCCTCCTACTCCTTGACAAGTGCAGTGATTGGGTCCACTGTGGTTTTGACCTTCGGTGTCGAAGCGTGGACTTCAAATTCTGCTCTGAAGTGTGTCCTCTGATCGGACCTCAAACATTTTATCTTGTCCAGATAGTAAACACTGCAGGATTACTAATGAAATTAATTCATATTCTTTTTTTAGCAAAATGTATAGTACAGTAGTTTAGTATTACTTACTATGTGACCATTCAAAGTCAATTAATTGTTGATTTTGGATTATCTACTATTACGTTGTCCGACTTTTACACATATATTATTCAAAATATTTTTTTATTCCTTCACGTTCCCAGTGGAACATAGGGCTTCAAGCTAGTGGCTTGAAGTTTCTGTAGCAGTGTTTATTTTTACAGGATGGGGTTGCTAGCCTCATGCCCAACCTTTCCCCTTCACCAGCTTTTAGTTCTGGCTTAGCGAGGTAAAGGAGTGCGTCGGCCGGGGATCGAACCCCGGACCATGTGCATGGCCGGCGAGCGTCCTAACCGCTATGCCACCGACGCAGCATTCAAATATGTTAATATAATCATACGATGTATCATATTTCGACAACTTTTTATTAAATTTATTGCAACAAAACACTTCTTGATAATTTGAATGTTCCCACTGGAGTATTGTTTCATTTCATTTAGTAGCGGATCGTAAGCAGCATTCATATTCTGGCTTATTCCCATGTTATTGAATACGTAAATTTAATTTGCTTCTGAAATTGATCAAAAGAATCACCTGTTTATATTTCACGATTATATATATTCATGAATGTCTACAAATGGAATCGACAAAGTTACAAAGTTTGGTGTCAAAGTGCAGTTAGGAAAACACTATGATTAGCAGCAAGGAAAAAGACTAAATATGAAGGCAAACGGAGAGAGAAGAATGAATTATGTTCAGTTGATAATAGGGGAACTAGGAATATAGGATTTCTGGTGGTTTGGATGAATTTCAGTTGTTACGCTTCTCCATGAACCTTCAACAGCTAGCGGTTGGTCACTCATCCACGAATTTGAAGACCCCGAAATTCCAGCTTTGTCATTTCGTCATATGGAGTTACCCTCACTAGTGCCTTCATTGAGCATCCATTTAAAATTGACATGGTGTACGTAAGTGAGAAGTCGTGACCAGTGGATCTCATTATGGACGCTCAACGAAGGCATTAGTCAGCGTAACCCTACAACAAGAATTATCAGAGTTGTGTTTCAGGAGTCACCTGAAGGTTTCGGGTTCAATCATTGATGGAGTCGTGGCTGAGCAATGGCGAAGAGCTTTCCAGTGCTACCCATAAATTTCAATGGTTCCAACGACCATAACATAGGTATCTCAGTGACATGTGCTGGGAGGTCACTAAGCTGAGTGATGTGATGTTGCTGCACCCTTTGATCTTTCGTGAGATAATCATACTGAAATTCAAAATATTCTTCACTACTCCAATCTCTGTAAACGTAATGAACCACAAATATCATTGAGAAAGTATAGCTACTTATACTTGATTTGGTGGTGAAAAACTTCCACTGAGATGGACAATATGATCATCAAGTCTATTGATCCGGCACTGCAATACTCCCTGGTACACTGAAAATTGTATTAGCAACAAAATTCAAGATTCTGACCAGTCAAACATAACTACATTCGAAGTTCAGAACATTATCTGGAATATAACTAATGAGCAACTATCCTTATGTAAAAACCGTAAATCTAATTTTTCAGCCTACAGTTTGTATTCAGATCAACCACGCTAATTAAAAATGAATGAGCCGGTGGTTCAGCGGCACAATGCTAACCAGCCATGTATGTGATCCGGGGTTCGATCCTGGTAGCTGGTAGTAAGCCTTATGAGGACATAAGTTCAAGCGTGATTCTAGCAACCCCACCCTGTCAAAACGAATAATGCCATTGATACCTGAACTTCACAGCTCACAGTTTGACGCCCTATGTCCCACTGGGAATGCGAACGAATAGAATAAATAAAAGTGAGGACGACTTACGGAAATGCAGTAAAAAGCTTTGCGAGTGACTTGATATGATTATGAGCAATAGTTTGTGCTCGAAACGTGGTCATCAGTTAATATTACTGTATAACACTGTGTGATTTATCAAAATAAAATCTTATCTATAATGGAGTTATAATCCACCACAGTGCCCAAGTTCTATACTTATATCAATAAGGACGCAACATATTTTAATGCATACACTAAGAATATAAACAATTCATTTGACAGCTTGCGTGACGTACAATTTTTTTCTGCATTCTAGTTGACATAGGTGAGTTACAGATTTCATCTCTGGAAATATTTCAAAGACTATTTGAATGATTACTGGAAGGTGTTCATTTCAATTAGTGATGCATCCGATGACAGAATTAAATAAGCATTAAATAGATTCAGGAAAAGTAACACGTGTAAATTCACTTATTCAAACACTTCAGGATAATGCAGTAACCAAGGTATTCTTGTATAAATTACTAGGCAAACAAAGCTTATTCCTTTTCTCAAAGAAGCATATTAACGGCACAAATATTCTCTAGATCACTGGAAAATCAGACAGGTTTTACAATGAACTATTCGAATTTAGAGCATCGTTAATGGATGAGATTTACGTGTTTATTCAACTGTTGAAGTCGGTATATTATATCGTAGAGCTTGTATTTCTATCTTTGATTATGGATATTCTTTCTCTTAAGTAGTGTTTAGCAAATGAACTGTTGAAATTTACTCTTCTTCGATTAACAAACCTGTACATAGATGGTAACAGTTGAATTTTTCGCTGAATTCAACAAATAAAATAGTTAATTAAAGTCTACCGAGTGAATCAAATGTATATTGTTTTTGGGTAAGCAATTTATAAGTCTCTAAGTCTGAGAAAACTGATAATGTAAGGAGTTATTTACTCTCGGAAATAACTGCAATGACGTATAATAATACCTCTTCACCTACCCAGCTTGCTAGAATTTTGGTCATTTGAGCTGATTAAGCCTCTTGGGCTAAGGTGCATGGTTGACGATTGCGATCCAAAACGAGCTTGGATCACTTCTATAAGTCTGGTTGGCACATGGGTTTGACGTTTTTTTCAGTTACTCGTATTAACCAGTCATTACTGTATACCTTAACGCTACTGTAGTTTACAAATGTACGATCTATATATCTTGATTAAGTCTGAGACATTCAGGATAGACAGTGAAATTATGGGGCCAGGTTTGAGATAGTTCTTTTATACCCGAACTTGGCTTTTAAATGTAAAATTGAAAATGTATATTTTGAGGTTTTTCTACTCATCGGAACTAACCCAATAAAATAAAAATAGCATTCACTCTTCTATTAAAGTTAAAGAATACGGACCTAGTTGTTGCATGAAATTATGTATTTTTGGATTAACATGGCCCATCAGTTATCAGAAAGAGAGCATTTCTAAAGGTCCGTTAGCAGTGAATGTATACTTGATTGTACTTATCGATAAGATATATATATATGCATCCATATATATGTGCATTCTGAAATCCAGTTCAATGGTACTCATTATGGAAGTCAGAAAATTCGCTGTAACGCAACTGTGCTTGACAATAATGAGTTTAACACAGGTATCGTGCGTCGTTGGCACAGTGGTTAGGACTCTCACCAACCATGCACATGGTCCGGTGTTCAATCCCCTGCCGACGCACACCTGATAACTAAGAAATAATAAAAAAAAAAAAATGGTCGGCCTGCAAAATTTGGGCTACCGATATCCATGCTGAAAATTCCACACTTGTACTGAAAATACGGTATGGTACCAAGCTGTAGTCAAAATAAAAATTAAAAATAAAAATAAAAAATAAGTATGTCAAAGTGTAGCCACATTGTATTAGTATCATGAAGTCTGCTGAGGTTACCGGCCTATTCTGCTTGAATATCAGTCACGGCACTAGGCTCCAAATATTCACACATATACATATATATATATAAGCAGAGCACAGGCTATTATTGTTATTATTGTACCGTTGGGTTCCGAGTAGAACGTTGGGGCTTTATCAACATATTCCCACTTTGTCCTGTTTTCTGCTAACCTCTTTAGCTAGATACAGGATTGCCCATAATCTCTCATCTCCTCTTCACACGACCTCCATCCGTTCGTCGTTTCCCATTAGAGTTTCACTCCAGCAGTGGCATGGCCTGCGATTTTACCCGACGGTTTCTTCAGAGTATGCCCAAACTATCTCTTTCAGAGTATGCCCAAACTATCTCCTTTTTCTTATTCATATTTGTTGAACAATCGGTTCTTGGTTGGTTTGTTCTTATAGTTTCTTGTTGCTATTCCCCTTTGGCTGTTTGATTTTCAGTAAAGAGCGAAGGCAGCTGTTGATAAAGGCCAACTGTAGTATGTTTGAAATACTTTCCGTGACGTGAGCAACAGGTTCCTGACCCATATTTGTGCTGAAATTCCGAATTTCGTTCTTTGTGCTGAGCGAGGAAGATTTTCAAACCGATTTCAAACTGTTGAAGGTGTACCTTACCTTTCCATCATCCGTTCGACTTGCAGTTGAAACAATGCTTCCTAGATAAGTGAAGGAAGTAACCTCTTTCAAATATTTTCTGCTGCTGGTAATCGGTGCTGGTCGTTGTTGCAAAGGCTGTATTTGCATGTAATCAAGAAGCTGGATAAGGAAATAACCTGTTTGAAGTATGTCCTATAAATCTAAAGCAATTCATCTGACAATATTAAGGATATGAAATTGTTTCCATCATTCCAGTTGACCAACGTGAGTCGTTGACATAATTTTTACTCATATTTCCAGGATTATCGGTAGTTTTTATTTTAATAAATCACACAGTATTGTACAGTAATATTAACTGATGGAGTTTCGAGCACTCCAAGTGCCCAAGTTTTATACTTATTATCGGTAGTTGTTCATTTCAACCACACAAGGAACACCGAAAGGATCAAGGGACCTCAATTAAAACTTCCAAATAAAATATACACATATGTATGTTAATAAATATTCTTAGAAGTTTGTTTGTAGGGAGTTGATTTGCCTCAAGTTTGATCGCAGATTGCTGCCATTTAAAGAAGTATTGAAAACCGCAGAGTACCTCCAAACAGCTATTCCGTCCTAGTTTAAGATTCATTGGTAGTCCACACCTACTGAGTTTCTAGTGAGAAGTCTTGACCAGTGAAGTACACTTGGCTGGAAATGCTGATAAAACCTGCCGATTACATTGGCTGGTGCCAGTCGCACTAAAATCATGAATTGTTAGAAGTTAGGATTCATGGGCTGGCAATTGCGTCATATCTCAGTTTCTGAATGGTCCATGAGTTTGCCTTGCACTCGAAAGGTCCTGTGTTCGAAACCCAGCTGGTGCGTGGTGTCGATGGGTCTGAAACTAGGACGGAATGGCCGTCGATTATTCCTTGATTTCCAATGGTTTCCCACTTGATATTTATATATATATATATATATATATACGATAATACTGAACTCTCTTCATTGTAATTTCTTTGAAACTATCATTGTGCGAGTTTCTGATATGGATTTTTGATAGTGATACAATATTAAACAATATTGCAATCGTTTTTGTGATAATAAGTGATACTGGAATAAGGTAGATTCAGCTGAACTAACACATTGCACGGTGGTTTGACTTCCAGTGGCTTTTGAACCATCTACTCCAAGCGTCTTTTAAACTGGGAAGTCTTTGTGAATCAAGCAGCAAAGATGATTTTATTGGGATTCAATCTTTCATTAACCATTTAAGTTGTTTACAGAATACGATTGCCGAACTCACTCTGGACTTTCTTTCCTTTCCGGGATTAAGGCTCACTATTAAACAAGGCTGATTATTATTCAAACTATCCTATAGTCATTAGTTTCAGAGTATAAAAACAGTGAAGATCCGTTTTTTGTTTGGTGATGATTCGAACACAAGTTTTTGTTTATAATTACATCGATAGTAAAGTGTTACTGGTATGGAATTGCATACTACCACAGTAACCACGTCCCACACTCCATTATATGACCTATTATTTTTGCGATAATTTGTTTAATTAATTACAACTAACCCTACTGCGTTTTGTTTTCGATGCTTTCCATTGATGTATCGTTATTTGCAGTGGAGGCAAGTGAGTAGACTTTCAATTTCTTTGTTCTTATTCTAAAACGACGTAGTGGTTTCCTTCTATTCACTACGAGATAACTGTTAGAAAAGTACTAAGAATTTAAACTTATGTTACTGAACAAGGGAACAAAGAGAGAATCGCATATCCTAGATTAGTTGACTCTGTTTTCTGAATGTTAATTCTTACACCATGCCATTCGAAATGATGTACGCAGCTGAGTGCTACTCATATACTTAGTGTAGATGTCAAGGAATATTTCACTCCCTATTTCATTTTATTTCCTAAACAGAGCAGAGAAAATAATTATGTCCAGTCGCAGTAAAAACAAATGCTGATATCCTGTGCTTACCAGCTGCATAGAAAGCATGTATAACTATATGTTGAAGTGTACGATATTCACTACTGATTTGGTAGCAAATAGACATAAACCACAGCACCACTGAAAAACAAGAGGGTATTGAACAGCTCTTTCGTTCTGTTTCGATACCATTCAACAGAACGCACCCACTGGGGTTTGAACCTAAAACCCCCTGGTTAGAAGGCGAACTCATAGACTATGCAGTCACTGGGATTTAATTCGTTAGCCAATAAATTCTAACTTCTACACCTGCCGGCATTGATGGATGATATTCGGCCATCATATGTACTCTACTCTACTCTCCAATAAAAATAAACAGCAGAGGTAGCATATGTGATTCACTGCTGAATACCAGACATATGTGATATGTAGGAATTTTGGAACAGGTCAACTAAAAGGATATGTCTACCCATTGGACTTCTCACACTTTAGGAATATTTAGCTATGCGAATGTTCTAGTAATATACATGTGACACTTTTATGGATATATTACTGTTGTTTGTTGATTTGTGGCGAATCCGTTAGGAGTTTCATTAGGGTTCATCGTCTGTCATTTACTAGCCAGCTTATGACAGTGGCATTTATAGGATTACTGGGCTTTAATTCAGTTAGTTTACTTCACCCACGATATGTCTTACCTACTGCTTTCCGTTATACTTGACAATATATTGCTTTTGATAATAAACGATTTTCATTAACATGTTATGTCACAAAGCAATACCACTGAAAGAGTCATTGGAAAAAGAAAGACACCAAAAAACAACTGATTCTTTGCATTTGGACACTATTCAGAATCAGATATTTCATCAGGCACAGAGTCTATCAAGATTAGAGTACAAAGCCAGCATATTTACGACTCTCATGAAACGACATAAGAATAAAACTGAAAAATTGCTGATCAGTTGCCTTATTTTGATAGGTTTATTAGAAGACGGAGATTATCTGTAAAATGTGATGTGATGCATTTGCGGTATACATTTCGAAAAATGTGATCACACATTTACCTGTCAAGTCAAAATATATGAAAAAATTAAGGGTAATTAAATTTAACAAAGTGGCAAAAAAAGTTTCAAGAATGATTAACACAACGTTCGGTAATCCAATCAAATAAGGATTACCAATGTAGGTTAAGAGTAATAACAAACTGCTTTTGAATACACAAGGGAGGGAGGGCTTAAGTTTATGAATAGCTATAGCCTCAGCGTATTTCAGTAAGCGCCCTTGACCGTTTTTATAGATGACCTTAAAGGCTGAGTTAACATCAATCTTATGGTTCATCTCGATTAGATGTTTAGCTATAGACGAAGTTGGTAGTCTGACACCTGCATCTATTGGCTTTTCACAATTCATATGTTTTTCTAATCATTTTGGGATATGCTCTTCCACCCTCACATGCAAACCATGATTACTCCTCCCTATGTATTTTTCCCCCCCCCCCCACACACACACGAAAATTGGTAAATAGTGTGGGATGTGACATAATCACTTGTGCACTTTTGAGGTTTTCAGTGGAGCATATTTTAGCTTTTTCGATAACTACAAGCCGGGCTGCATAATAGGTTCTACGGGTGATCGAATTCAACCTTTGTCTCAAAATCCTACTGTTTATTTCCCCGTTATATGGTAATTTGATGAAGACATTATTCTAAAAGGGGCGGTATAGACTGTAGCTTTAAAGACTAATTGACTTCTACACCTGTTTAAAAATACATCACATTTTTCAGATAATCTCCGTCTTCTAATAACGCAATTCAAATTTATAAAAGGGCAAATTGTTTTAAACAATTCTCTTATGCTTATTCTTGTACAGAACAAGTGTTTTGTTGCATCAATTAATTCGTTTCATTTTTACAGGGGTATTCTATTCCAAAACACAATTTCCATTCAGTTTTATGCATTATACCACAGAGTTTTTGCTGCATTCATGGGATTTATTTTGTTCTCATGTTTCGTTTTCGTTCATTTCCCTTCTGCTTCATTTTATGCAATTGACTTTCTGGATGAATGAAGAATACATAAGTAGGTTTACATTTCGAAATCTTTAGTAATGCATATTTCATTACGTGATGCTCAAACAAAACAAAAAAACAAATTGAAGTGACTTATGAAACGTGTTCGCAGTATAATTAGTCACACTGATCTATGGACCTATAATGCGGAAGACAAGCGAACTTTAGCCATATTATACACCTCCAAAATTGTACAGAGAAAATTAGCATCCCTTTAACAACTTTTGGGGTCAATATCATTAATTTACTTGGTTCAACTAGTATTGATTCCACCGGAAATTGTGTTTTGGACCCATATGTGACTTCATTTTTGTATGATATTAGGGGATTTCTCCATCGGTGTATACCATAGTATTCGTTACCGTGAGCCTGCTTAGCATGTGAATATGTTTTTCATTACCTGTGGGATACGCGGTTACATTGGGTTTTAATCAAGTGGTTCTTATTTTCATCCATTTTGTTTCAGTTTATTGTATTAAGCATATGAGAGACCACTGCAGATAAGCATTAGAATAACTTTAAGTGTTTGAATCGCCATTCAACAAACAAATAGAAGTTTTGACTGTTATATTGTCTTTGGAAGCCAGGAAGTCGACGAGACCTGGTGCCACCTACTCAGGAGCATTGAGAACCGACCCAAATTTTGCAGGAAGGAATGGTAACTGTGGATTAGAAGTTGGGCTACCTTGTCAAAGTGCAGCCGATGCAATAACCACCGCGTCTTCAAGCTCTAGTAAATCACAAACAGAATATTGAGTCGTATCATTTTGGCGTGATCAAAGATGTCTTGGATAGAAGACTTCACCCTGTCAAATGCTTTTTTCTATGTGATGTTAAACAGCACTTAAAAGGAAAACACAGGGGAAAACTCTCGTTTGATAAGCCTAATGAGAAATATATATGTGAATAATTTATTATCCGGTTGAAATTCTATCTCATTTGCTAAAAAATTAAATATCTCTATGTTTAGCTAATCCGAAAACTTGTTCCTACGTTTGTCTGCGTGTTTATGAACTTCACTCAACTGGAAACATTGTACAAAAAACACTATTTTTCTCAGAAGCCGTAGGTATGTTGAACAAATAACTATTCATTTTAAAGCAGATCGTATATCTGACAGCTGAACATGCAGTATTCTTTTAAAAATCATGGGACGAACGCAAGTAGAAATAGATAAAAAATTAAATTAATGCTGAATAAACAAATAAACGCAATGGAGACGCATGGCTGAAGCCCTATGCTCCTCTAGGAACTAAAGGAAATAATAATAATAAACAAAAAATAAGAGAGCTTA
>OX235273.1:118797145-118841242 GCA_944472155.2 Trichobilharzia szidati | reverse complement strand
ATTCATATAAAATGTCAATAGCCGGGGAGAGACAATGTCTGACATGAAAAATATTGAGGGTAAGGAAATTCTTAGGTGATGAAATAGAACAAACACTCACATGGCTCTTAAAATGATCACCCAATTATACTAGAGTTCATAGAATCCCCACTCATCACTCACCATCATTATATTTTATTCCTACTCCAGAACATTATTGTGTTATGACGAAATTCTTCTCACTGAACCAATTTTATTAAGTGCTTACTCAAAATACCCATGTGAGCCTTAAGCTTTTCAACAGTATATATCCAATTCATGGTTACAAGTTGTGCAGAAACGCGTTTGAAATATTATATCACACATTAAATATCTGCTCTGTTTGTGGAAATAATGAGGTGTAGATATCTACCATTGTGTTGTATATGTCCAAACCAAGTTCACTTTTGACAGTTTGAAACAATTTCGGCATTAGGCATATGATATTCATTATAATAAAGCTTGACATCAGAATTTTCTTCAAAACATCAGACACACTGCGAAACAACCTTGTCCATATAAAAGACCAAATCCCTAAAGATTCTATCTAATTGTGTCTATAAAATAAAATGCTTGGAATGTCATGCGATATACATCGGACAAATATCGTGAGAAACCAAAATCAGAAGAAATGAACACCGTAGAGCCGCCTCTGTTCAACCACCAAGAAACTCAGTTGAACTAGGAAAGTTTGAATATTCATCAGCCAAAGGTCTATAGAATCAGGCCACAAAATTGATTTTGACAATATTGAAATAATCCAGAAAAAGAATTTCAGAAATCACAAAGAACGTCTAACATCAGAAGCACTTCATATCAAATGGAATTCAAATTGTTTGGTGAATAGAAATGATGGATTAAAACAGAATTTGACCGGGTTATAACACCTCTTTCCTCCATGAAATGACAAAATCAACGCGAATGTGATAAGCGATTTCATTGTGTGCGTCGGTGGCACAGCGATTAGGACTCCCGCCGACCATGCACATGGTCCGGGGTTCGATCCCCTGCCGACGCACACCCGATATCTATGGTCGGTCTGCAAAATTTGGGCTACCGATATCCATGCTGAAAATGCCATACTTGTACTAAAAACACGGTGTGGCATCAAGCTGTAATCAAAAATAAAAATATGTAAACACATGCAGGTTTTATAATTTTACACACTTTTCAAATCCAACAATCAACACTAGGTTTTGTTATCTTTACTAACTGGCCAATTCGACAACGAAACGCTGAGAACGAGGATTAATTTTTTACATATAAGTTGAGATTTTGTAAATTCTGGTTTAATATTACTAGTTTGATAAAGCTATTAGTGGCATTAAATAGCGAAACGTCAGTAAAAACGGCAAAATCGTTTTGTTTTTCATTTATTGGGAAATACAAGAAAACCTTTATTATAATGCATCTACCAGTGTGCTTACACATTTCTTCTGATAAGTGCATTTACATCAACAACAAAAAGAGTAATGCGAATTGCTTGATAGTATTTCAACAAGAATCAAGCGTAAAAGGAATTCAAATAACTTGAATACTGAAATAAATTTACATCAGGGAAGAATCTAAGGCAGTTTAGGGTCAGTTAGTATGGAGAAAGCATTTTGCATACTCAGAGAAAATCCCATAAATACCTAAATATCAATTACACTGTGACTTTCAGATTAACTTTAGAGTAAGGGTAGTGTATATCCTATAGGCTAACCCTCAACTGGAGTGATTAAACGTGCTTTTGAATACAGATGGTTAACACATTTTCGTAAGGAATCATCAAAGAAAATGAATGATACGCCAATCTGGATAATTTAGGCAACGAAACAATCATATGGACAATTGTAAGCAATCCAGTTTGGTTACATTTGCTAAGAATTCACTTGGTGAAACACATAATTCAAATATAACTTCGTCTCTACTAGCCTAGACTATAACATATACTAGAAGCGAACGATTTTCGATCTTTTCAAATATTCCAACAACACCAATATGCTCATCAGAATATACAATTGTATTAAACGTAAAGGTATTTGAAACATGGTGAGTATCCTTAGGAAGCAGCTATCAGTATTCCTGTATTTATTTTCATGTGCATTATGAATTTCAGGTTTCAACTTATTAAAAAAATGCAACATACCAAATTCCTCTGAAGAAGTTTTTATGAGTACAGATGTAAAGTTAAAATAAAGTCAAAAATACGTGTAGATGAATCTATTTCGTTGTTCTCCTTGTGTTATGAATAATGATGGGACCTTGAACGCCATTTGTGGTAGTAATCAACCTGTCAAACACTTCTTGGCACAACAAGTCACATGGACAGATATGCGCTGGTTGGAAATATTTTTCTGATCGAACAGAAAATTACTAAAAATTTCTGGGTTAAAAATTGGTTATATGACGACAGAATTTGACTCAGTTGAATTTAGGAGAAGTTTACTACACTCCAATATGAGAAGCTTAGTGAACTTGTTATCTTAGCATACTAGCACGAAAATCCATGAAATTTTATCAAATGTGCCCAACATCACTTTGTTTTTAGTAGAATACCAGCCTGTTGAGAAACTGATGACATTAACCAGCCATAGATTTAGTCAGAAGTATTCAGCAACTGTCACTGTATTAGCTGACCAGCTTCTAATTGTGCTTCTTATTTGTATTATTAATTTTGATTAGAGCGGGTCTTCTTTATAAGCAGATGGAACCGAATTAAACAAAGAGTTACATGAGTTCAGGCACTACACTCTCAGGCAATAGTAACTGGATACAAATCTCATTCGAAGTGGTTCAACCTGTAAAAGTGACTGTTATAACCATTATAATAATATAATAATAATCATTAGCCCCCATCGACTAAGACTTGCAGGATGGTGAGTCTCGCCTAACTAAGTTCTAACACCACCATCAGTCATCCATTAGAGGATTATTTCAACTACATGCGCATATGGTCCTCCAAGAGTGATGTCAACTACATGAAACTGAACGATTCTCAAGGGGCAGGAAGAGTATTCAGCAGTACATTCCAATAGTTTTAGTACACCCTCATTAATTAAAGGTGGAAGCACAGCACAGTATCACAAATATATGCTTTCAAATCCTACTATATAAATATCAGCTGAGAATTTCAAACCTACCTCTATCCTCTGATTGAGTTACAAATCAATGCAGTTCATTGAATATTGAGATAAATTTATAATACAGTCACTCATATTCAGAAAGAACTGACCTGATATTAAAGTGTTAGGGTCGCAGCATACTGTCACGCAGTCTCGAATATGAGTTCTTCACAGAATAGAAGAATGCGCTGTACTAATATATATGTATAGGTTGCTTATAGGCAACTTTACTGTTTAGCGCAGTACGAAAATTTCATGCGCATGTATTACAACAGGGAATCAAGATTTTGGTTTATTACGAAGTCTTCACGTTCTAAGTTAATTTCCCACAGGTAGAAACCAAAAAGCTACGAGTTACATCATTTGAAACGATTGAATCAGCTTGAAATTTCCCATGTCTCGAAATATGTCCTATTGATGACTTTCAGCATTCATACACTCAGTGCCTTCAGACTGCCATTGTCAGCTTACTCACCCTCACAACTGTTCAGTGTATCTCAACATTTAACACGAATGAACATGGTGTTAGGCATGATAACAATCATACCAACTATTTCCGCTATCGCCTCATCGTTTTTTCATGTGTTTTCACAAGCTCATCTTTGTAATGAAATAAGTCTTCGAAACCATTTCTCAAATAAACTGTACAGAATTGATGAATAGAGACATGCGGAAGGAATGGATAGTACATGAGTGTTGTGTAAAAATGGGTTAGTTTATTTTGGGAATAATTATTGCTTCTCTAATTGATATCAATCCGTGATCAACTAACCCTTACAAACCAACTATAGAAAATTAATCTGATGCTCACTAGTGACTTGCTACAGGATGGAGTTTTCAGGAGTTCCACTAAGAAGACGTGAGCAGTGAGGTCCATCCAGTCACATGTGAGGATGGATGTCCCACGAATGACACTGGTTGGGGTCGCGTTAAATCACGAATTGGTACAAGTAAGAATTCATGGGCCACTGAATCGGCTCCCAGTGGTTCAATTGTACACGAGCCAGCTTGCCTGGTGACCGGTAGGTCTTGTGTTCGAACCCCACTGTGGTGAGTGCTGTCCAGTACTCCTTGGTTTTCAGTGGTTATCTAACTGATATCAATCCATGATCAACTCGCAAAAAAATGATTTTTGCACCGATAGAATAGTGTTTAAAACTTACTTGTAGTATTAACTTGAGAAGGGATAATTCTAGGATAGGGAAGATTCTGATATTTTGGAAAATTTATACGGAATTACACTGGGAAATCAGTTCATTTAAAATTCTGAATATATAATTTTCATGAACTTGTTTTAGATCAGGTAAATGAGAGTATAATACTAACCCTACACAATTTAAATTTAAATTATCTTTGTCCATTCGTTAAAATAACTCCGCATGTACAAAGATAATCTTCACATGAGACATTCTGTTTTAGTTTGCGAACTGTATTCACTCTGTCTGAGACATCATAACCCAGCAAGTGAAAAAGTTAAGCCTCATCTAATACTTTCTATTTATTTGTACATTCTCATTATTGCAATAATGTTACGTGAATATCATGATATATCTCTTATTTTGCCTGATTCTAAAATGAATACATTTTGTAGCTTAAACTGACTCGAATAACTGCATTTAGGCGGAAGATTTATTCCAGTGTGACTGGGAAATCAGATGTCTCAACTTAGGCAACCAGTCACATTAATTGCTAAACTTGCTTAATCTTACTGGCATTGGTAATGTTTTATAAAATGAAATGTATCCACCACCTCACACAGATCTCTAATCTGACTTTATCCAATGCAATATAGTTGCAGAAAGCAATAAGCATTCAGAATAGTGTATACTTAAAAAGTAATTGAGTATCGACTTCCCCACAAAGCATAAAAACATCTCTAATACTACTTAGTGCAACTATATTACTAAACGTGGAAAACAAATCCCTTCTCAAAACGTCTATAGTAATTCAAGCGACAAATATCATTCAACAATCTCTATTTCAAACATGATTGGTTATATGGAAGCAACTACAGTGCCACAGATGTGATTTTCACTGTCTTCAGATGTTTTGTGATGAAACAGTTATGATTATCACTTTTCATGAAAACAGAGTTTCTGTGTGTATCCATCAATATGAAACGGCGGTAAACAGGCTGAAACTTCCATTAGGAGATATTCATTCATGTAATCATTGGAGTCATTGGAGAATGTATGCCAAGTAAGCTATTCATACACTTACGTTCTTCTTCAAAATGACATATAAAAATGAGCAGAGACTTCGTCATATCATAAATAACATATGCAGTCAAGTATTCACACTGAAGGTATTTGTTTAAATGTTTCTTGCGGTTTCATTTTACCTATCAGGCCTTAATATATTAACGCTTTCACAGCAAAGAGGGACATCTGTCAATGACTAATAACCAGCAAATATTTGCACAACATATTCCTTGCACTTCACCTACATTTTCTAAGTTTATAGTAAGTATGCTTACACCATCTGGTCTACATTTCCACATATAAATGCTGTTTATATAGGCTTTCAACAGGTATGATATGACTGCGGATACATTTGGGAATTTCTGATGTTTCTAAGCGATAATTATATAACTCGTCATTGTTTAATCTAATGACGATTACACGAGTTAGTTTAAAATGCCACATTTTAAGCCAAATTTGCCACTTCAAGAGAGATCGGATAAGTTTTCTGCTGAAATATATAAGCTGGAAATAATACTGCAGGAGTGATCACCCTTCAAATTGAAATGAATTTGCCTATTTTCGGATAATGCTCTCAAAGTTAAATAAATGAAATTTCAGGTTTATTTATTTTGCGCAGTGTTATGAATCGAATACTGCCGAAATGAGACCAACTAAACCAAGAGTTTTCATTTACTTATAAAATGTTTGTGATTAGTTGATAACTGCAATAGACGAAGTGACACCATATCATCGTCCCCTGTGACCAATTTCGTTACTGATAACTTTTCATTATCCTAACTGCCAATTTTATTTCGAAGTTTTCATGAGATGTATCCCTCAAATCTATAATATTCGAACTTACTCAGAGCATCTACGATTTGAGAATTAGGAAAGTCATCTATAAGTATGACGGTGTAATTTGTATTTTACCTAAGTACTCCGTAAACGTTTGAGTTAAGCTTCTTGGTGTATTTGGGTTCGTGTTGGTTATTGGTGTTATGCACAGCATACTTTTTTCTTGCTTTGGAAGCAATGCTATTAGTGCGTAAGACTGAATGCAGAAACGAATTTTAAATACACATTGTTCACTGGTGAAACTGGAGGACATATTCACCATACATCTTAAAACGCTCAACCACTGCAGCTTAAGGCGATTCATAAGTGTCACATAGACCTAATTTTTCCAAAATACCACATTTATCCCCTCCCTTCCCATTGATGACCTAAGAATCCTACTGGTTGCTGACGGTTTGAACTTATCAGTGTAATCGGCGTCTCTGAAGGCCATTTGAAGCATATTTACGCAATTACCGTCAACCGTTTTTGCCACTAATTCTAGACAGTAAGAACTCTACAGTAACAGTCTGTCTTGTAGCCTTCTTACGTTGCAGGTTCGGTGGTATCTTATCGTGTAGTTGTTGCTGTTAATGATGATTATAACGGTGGTCTAACCAATGGAATACGTAGGAAACTACGAAGTATATTAACAGTCATAACAGTAAGGCAACGAAATATTCGTGAATACATCAGTCATTCGGGCTCAAAACTGCACGTTTGTAAATGCGATTTGTATTGGTCGACTGATTTCTGGATGTTATGCATTCATCAGATGAAGATTTTAAAAACCTCTGTCTTATTGGAACTCTTATTCAATAGGATTCATTATACTCACCTTTACATGCTGGAGTAAAGTAAGTAATAGTGTTATTTTGTGCATATAACATTATCGCTATACAATTTCACAGGAATAAATGTTTCATTTAAATAATAATAATAATAAGATATGCACCACTCTTACAGAGAATGAAAAATCCAAATGGCGATCGAAATCTGTGTTAATAAATCTGACAAGATCCATAATGAAATAGCATAGGGTCAATTTTCGGACCTTTCATTTCAGGTCAGTGTGATAAGTCTAAATTCAAAAACCCCTGAAAATTACGATTTACTATCGATTATTATTTATTGGCAGAAACTCACCAAAGACATTGACTAGTGGTCGCGCTTTGTCATGAATTGACAGAAGAAAGAAGTCATGGGCCACTGGATCTTGTCCCAGTAGCTTAATGGCATTCGAGCCAGCTCGCCTTGTAACCAGAAGGTCGTGGGTTCGAACCTCCGTGGGTGCCTACTTATGAAGAGTCCCAAACTGGGGCGAAACAGTATTCCAGTACTCTCACGTTTTCCAGTGGTTCTCTAACATTTGCCAGCTCATGATGAAATCCTGTAACCAATCAATCAAATCTCTACAAACCAATACTTAAATATGTTCTGTGTAATTGGCGAGTATTCATTGTGAAAATGGCAACAACCTAAGAGATTCAGATACATATTTCACCGTTTCTTGGTTATGTCACAAGGTGATATCCAATTATCAGGTGTATATTATGAAAGGTGTTCTGTTGATGGGATAATGAGCAACAAATTGTCATGCACTTATTCATAGTGTAACAGTCAGTTGTATCGGCTAAATTTGTCTAATACTAAATACCTGACAAGTTTTACCTAAAATATATTATTTTTAGCATTGAAACGATCAAGCTTCTCTGATGTCAACAGGAGAACTTATTCAATCATATTCCATTAATTTAGTCGTCAAAGGATAATTAGAAAACCGACAATGAATATATTTTAAAAAGGAATGAGTCGTGTGTTACAAGATAGTGACAATTTTCAAACTCAATGAAGGGTTCCTCCTAATAACACGATGATATGCATCATATCAAATAGACTCTTTGTCTACATATGCACAAGAGATCAAAATGAATATCACTCGTAGACGATAAGCAGCTTTTGAGCGGTCAGAACACCTAAAGGCTCCTATTATATGATGTATCTCTCAAGTTACCGACTGAGGACCAGGGAAGAAGCGTGTTGAATTAGGAGGCTAGAGGATACAAATTTCAGGCATAACTTTAAAACGTAAGTCTACAATTACAGCAGTATTTAGTTAAATAAATTCCAACTCAAGATGATTTCGCTAGACTCAGGTGTAATGACTATATAGTCAGACAAGAGACTTAGTTCCAGGTTGAAGCATGGAACTGATTTTGTAAATTGTTATTACCATGATAAAAGCGTTGAGTACAATTGCAAAACACATCCCCAGAGAGGGACACATATGGGCATTAAGTAAAATGTTGAATAGAAAACATTGGTAATTAGAGAAGTGTAGAAGGTAACAGAATAGGCCCCAGTAAAAGTGATTACAGTAAGAAAATGAATGACGTTTTAAGTTACAGACAGGAGTTTGGGAAACCAGAAGAGCGAGACGATTTAGATAATGAAGTGAAGAATGAACCAACGAAAAGTTTGTAGAAGATAAAAGAAGCATAAATACTTCCTAGACGTCTATGGGAAAAACACAAACACACGGGAACCCATATCTAAAGATTATATGGTACACTCAAAGTTCATAAGCTTTAATTATCGTTTAGCCCGTTTTGGACCTGTGGAGCCAGTCCTGTTATGCTGCAGTTAAACAAATGATACCCATGCATAACACATCACATAGTTTTTAAGATGTGTTGGAATCTGTAGGTAGATAACGAAATCGAGGATACATATATCACTACGTATAGTGATCAAAGATATTTCCATAAAATTTTATTCAATTGGTGTGACAATAAATGAGCAAACTTAAATGAAATGAAGTTTCTGGAGCATTGTACAACTTCCCATGTCATGCGAATTCTCATTTAGTTTTACTTATGAAAGAATAGAAACGTCGGTCCTACTGGCTATGACTGATAAATACACTTGGGTCTGAAAACGACGTATTCCACCAACACAAAGATGATGTCATTCGCCAAGTGATCAAACAAATCGATTGCCGACAGGTTCTTGGTTCGATCTCAAAACATAACTCATCAAATAATTACTAAAACCTCATTAATCAGAATAACAAAGTTTCGCTTGTGCTTATCAGCTTTACGTATAATGTGCTCATAAATGCAGAGAAATATACATGACATGGGATGAAGTGTCCGAATAATGACATTTGATTCTGTATTGTGGTTGATGTTGTGGGACTAAAAATATCATGTCAACGAACATAATTAGGGATACACTTCATTGGCCCATTAAACGAAACTAGCGTAGGCAAAGAACTCCAGTTATGTCTCATAATGTTTCTGAAGTTAAGGAATTGCTTATTTCAATATTAAAACTGTCTCTTCAATAAACTGCTCGGTAATTGATTTATTATATTTGTGAAACAAAATACCGGGTGGTAAATGCGTTTGTTTGCTCTCAGAAAATAGCTTTATGGAAAAGTAAGATTTCATCATGAGCTGAAGTCGGTTAGAGAACCATTGGAAAACCACAACTGGAGTAGTGGACAGCTGTTTCGTCCTATTTCGGGACTCTTAGGCAGTAAGCAGCAGTGGTATTCGAACCCAGGACCTTGTGGTTGCAAGATGAGCTGGCTCGTAGACCTCTAAAGCGACTGGGACCCGATCGAATGATCAATAATTTTGAATATAAATGATGAAAACCAAAAAGAATGATCATGCATTTCATGAATTTTCAATTGGTATACTTACTTTGTTCATCTTGTACGAAATGATCATCAATATTTATTGAAATAGTTGCTTACAATATGTAACTGCCTTTTCTCATTTAATGTAGGGATGCTTGAGTTAGCTTCTTCCTCGCTTCATTCATTATTTTACACATATAATTCCATCGCAAATCATGATATCATGTGTCAAAATAGGCATGAGTAATTTTAGTAAATTATTGTTAAGAAACCATTTTAGACGTGATAGAAGGAGTAATCTGCTGTCTGTGTGTCACCAGTTATTTTCATGCAATGTGGTATCTCATGATCCATGAAAATGACTTCAAATGTTCTTATATCTGAATTTCTAATAGTCACTTTCTACATAGGATAGGTTGCTTCATTTTCCTAAAGATATCGCCTTCTACTTCTCACGAATGGAACAATTGCAAACTGAGAACAAATCCTTAGAAAGGTTAAAGTATAGGGATGTCTTGGCAGTCGCCTCTTTAACTGTCGCAACTTTAATGCAGAAACACAAAAACACGATTGGCACAAAGAATTGTCTCAGTTGACTGCTGCACAACAGTGATTCAATTTTCAAATATCAGGCATGCTCGTTGGTGCAGAAACAACTACCCTTACACAGTTGTATTCTCCATTATCTTCAATCTTTAAACAAAAATACAGATTTTGAAATTAGTTGCCTTCATTCTGAATGGCAGAATAAGCTCTTTGTATCTCAAATTCACAAAATAAAAATTGATCAATATGTTGAAACTTCCATTGTATGACAGTGACATCATGTCATTTAATTCTGGTGATTATCAGAAATACATTTACAGTTGATTAGCTTCAGACTTACAGAAAGCTTTCGAGTGAAAAATACAAAGGGAATCTCGAAGCTTGTTATACCAAACTTCCATTTGAAATGAGAGCAAGGGATGAAAAATACCTGCGTATATGTTTCCAAGAGTTCTACTTTTCCTATACTTTCTCGATTTTTGTAAGACATTAATTTTTCTAATGTGAAATGATAGCTGTGTCAAGGAAATTGTTATGATTATTTCTGAATGTTTGTATTCTTTGTTCTTAGAATAGCACTTCTGTGGTGATTACGAAACCCCAGCGTATTTTCTCAGCGTTGGAAGTGAAACCAGTTTTGGCAAACGAGAAAATTAACTTATGTAATACATGCTTAGGAAAGCTTGAATTTCCTGGGATTTTTGAGACATTTTCTGACAATATCTGCAGAGTAGAACTGACTACATAATTATGAATTTAAATAAAATTTTGAAGTCTACAACTAGGGGAACAATTGTTTCAGTGAAAAAAAATAAATTATTGCTGTTTATCACTATCATCATTTTTAGCGCAAATCTTGACACAGACAGAACTCTGTTCCCTAACACCAAATATGAATGAGCTTAAGACAGAAGCATAATGCAGTAATCTAGCTAAAGAGACAGAAGATCTAGTTTAAGTTTACAGTTATGATGCAGACTACTTCAAGCAAATTATTATGACTGTTTTAAAGTATTTCTTAATGTTTCGGCAAGTAATTAAATCAGCTGAACCATTTAGATTGTGAAAATTGGATCATGACAAGTCGGGCGTAAATATTCTGAAGTAGAGCAGCCGAACAGATCATACCATGTTGATATACGCTCATTAGTGCCATCCAAATACAGCGAGTTTATACGAGGAACATCTGGGAAAGATCCCAGTGAACATACTTATTACTGCTGACAAAACTACTAAGGAAAATGACGTTGTGTTCATTAACACGGAACTGCATGAACAATTTCCTGCATCTAGTTCTACAATGCGACGAATATATGGCTTGCATGGAGCAGAAAAACAAGATGTTCCAGCCTGTCCATATCACTGAGTCAAAAAGAGTCTGGTTAAGATTCATCTGATTACAAATTATCTCTGTTTCCATAGTGAGTTATTATTTATATAGGTTCATACTGTGATGTACTTTAATATTTTGCTCAAAACTGGTCAACAAATATGTCGGAAATATAAAACATAGCAATAGCTCTACTATGGAAGTCCTCTTGACCGACTGCTTTATCACATGCTTTGAAAACACTATCTTATCATTAAACAGCAGTTCGACTCATCTCCATAAAATGTGTATTGCCGGTGATTTTATTATTACAAAGCTAACTGAAGTCTATTAAACCCGCTCCAAATCTTCTATAAGGCTAACCATCATCAACTTTAATCAAGAAGCATAACTGGAGCCATCATTCCACATCCATGATACCCTATTCCGAAGAAAGAATAATGATCGAGTGAGAGAACCCATTTGCAAAACTCTTACTTGGAACTAACCGTTTATTAGTTTCGAAAACCTTGTCTCTTCAGGCATAAGATGAAATCTCACCTTTTCATTTTTCCAAGGAATATTAAAGTATGTTGCCAAGAATCTGTTGGTGATCTCAATAGGCTTCGAATAATCCCGCATAAAGGCCCTCGCTCACGTCAATATACAAGGATCTGAAGCTAAAGAAAGGAGGTTAACTGACCTTCGTCTCACCAAAAACGATTTCCTGCCGAGTCTCAAACCTCAAATCTATACCATTACTTTGAAAGTTGGTTTCCTCACAAACCAGAATAAGTTAGAGGACCACTGAAAACAAAAATGCTAACATTATCTTGTCATACGCTGAGCTTAATATTTCACGTGATCAGCTCAAAGCGTTGATACTCAGCAAACCATTTTTATTCCTGTGATCCCCTTCATTAAGATAAATTATAAATTCACAGCTTTCTTAGATGAGAAATAAGCACACCCACTCCAAAATATAGACACCAAATAATGCAGAATCAACGGCATTCTGGTACGAGCGCTCCTTTCCTTAGAAAATGAATGTATGTTTTCTTAGAATACATTAACACTGTCATTGTTAAGGCAAACAAAACAAGTCTGCTTTCTCAAGAAACGTACTATTCACTAGTGTCCGCTGAGCGAACTCCCTGTTTAGTCTCTCATATCAATATCTACGTACATTCTATCGTTTTACCTTGAAATCCGCCATATTTTTTGTCTCTAACTAGAAATAATCCTGGGACTTTTATGCTGAATCGTAATTTAGTCACGAGTGCAGTGTACAGCTGATAGCGCTTCTGCAACTACATTTTGAATTTTACATTCAATTCATGTCAACTTAGCTCACTAACTTCCTTATGAAACTTAGGTAGTGAATATCAAGGTTTCTTGGGATCAAAACTCTTATTGATAGGGTAGAGACCTCCAAATGACAAGTTCCTTTGAAATCTCGATAAAACGTGTTCTTCATTCCTTATCAACTTACCACGATCGGCTACAAGTCACAAAATACCTCATAAGCATTATATTATCATGTATACATATAATATAAATTCAGCTATCGTTGTTCGAATTCAGATTCTTGAAATGATCCTATGAAGTAAACATGAATTTTCACTATACTGTTTTTCGTTTTCAATCGGCTTTTTCTGATGAGCGTGTTGTCCTTGTTATCAGAGTCAAACAACAAAGTTCATTGAGATAATTACCCTCATAGGGGATCACATGGAATCCTTAGAAGAATTCATCCCAGATATATCATTCTTATCACAGGATAGAATATGAAGACTGAGTCTTACATTTCGGTGAAGCAAACAATAGAGGTGAGAGAAATGTCATTACACAGGATGATCCGAAATTCTAAGCATTACATATTGGCTAAGAATATGGAGACAGAATAGAAAACAAATTTTCTCAAACAAATCTCAAAATTACCAATTTGGAGGAACAATGACACATAGAATTTATGCACTGCCTGAAATTCTTTAGCCAAACATGCCAATACAATAAATATTAAATATGCGCTATTTGACACATCAAGATATGGTGAGATGATTCGTAGGCTTATCAAGGCGCTGCAATAGAAAATAACTTAGTATTGCCCGAAGAACACCTAGCAAATAATAGGAAAATTCAGAGATCCCTAGATTCACTAACATCACTCAATCACTAAGTATACATTTCAGATTCGTAATTCTGAAAATTATTTGCTATTTACATAGTTCGAGGTGAAACTTCACCGTAATCTCCTTCGAAAACAGAAATAACTAGGATCCTCGTATGCGATGTGCATGTTGCCATAACGGAAAGGAAACATTTCACCGCTGACTGAATAAATTAAAAATTATTTTTTTGTAAATTTCTAATTTGACTTATGGTACTACTATTTCACATAAATAGATAGCTAAAACTCAAGTGGATTCAATTGATTTGGCTCTCTGGGTTTAGTCAAATCAGGTACAGTGATGATGTGCTCGACTTCAAGCGAGTAAAATGCTAGTGTGGTGAGAGATGGTCTCTAGCCAAATTGGTTGACAGTAATTGAGGTCAAAGGTCAAGATGGACAGGCGGATGCAGTTAACATATAGATGAACTGACACAGACACAAGATATGCAAGGTTAACTTTGCGTGAGAAACAACCAATCAACAGACTGTATTTTCTACTAACATTAACCTACAATAATGTACATCAAAATCTATAAATACGTGTTGATTTTCCAAAATAAACGTTCTGTTGCCTGGCCCTTGTCTTCTGTTGTTACACTAGGATCACTTCTATCTGCGTAATAAGCCAGAATATCTCATGTCACCAACTGGTAATCATTTTATAACTCATAGGAAATGAACAGTGAAGCAAAATATGACTAACCATCTTTTACTGAAAAGTAAAAAAACATCAAGGCCACTCATTCAGACATTTTTAAGCGTGTTGTCCAAGGGGAATGCGTTAATACGCCACGTTTGAGGTCGGATTGTGGACTAGAAGTGGTAGGAATCTGTGAGAGAGACGAGATGGAAGCAGACTGTCAAAACTACTAATTAAGGAGTCGGTAGTCTACTGCGGTGGATCATGGTCAGGTGTTAAAGTACACAGTATAGTGGGTGGTATGAATGCGAAAATTAGAGCGGACAACATAAGGAGACAACAAATGAAGGGTGGAGATTAGGCCAGTGAAATGATTTAGAAAAAAGAACTCTCTGCAAACTTCTACTATATTCATCTTGTTGCGGTTGAGATGGATGGTTTATCTGCGCAGCTTTCATTGGCCTACTAGGCGATTTTACAGCAAACTGGTTTAGAGAGTTAAGCGGACTGATAGGAGTGGCAAACGTCACCTTTGGAGCACACTTGCAGCTGAACGGAAATAGGACCAAGCAAGACCTCGGGACACTTCATCATACACCTAGGTCGACATATAAGGAGAGAAAATCGTAGATAAATTTAATGAAAAATAGTGAGGAAAAGTCAGATCAAGAAAAGGCTACATCTTGAAACTTAGAAGGAAGAACTACTAATGCCTACACAGATAAAAGCGCTATCATGTTCCTGTTTTCGTTTAGTGAAATATTTACTCACATCATATCAGATAGATTAAATGATGTTATGAATGTAGAACAACCTCGCCTAGATTACTAGGTCACTAGTATTCTAGCCGGTGCCAAGCCCGGATAAAGAGAGAGGGTTGGGGCGTGGTGCTAGCAACTCCACCCCCAAAACTTAACCAAATTGCTACTAAAACTTCAACGCACAAATATATTCAAAATTCTAAAAATACAAACAATAACCTTATTTTTCGCTGGAATCGGGGAAGTGAAATGACGCAGGCTGGTGAAAGCCTTCGGGAAGCCAGTCAGCCGATGTACCTTCTTTCGATGAAAGCAAAAATAAGGATGGGGACGTGGAATATTCGTACAATGTACGAAACTGGAAAGGATGCTCAGGTAGCCGCAGAAATGAGGAGATATTAAATAGAAGTGTTGGGAATCTGCGAGAGCAGATGGAACGGATGCGGAAGGAGCCAACTACCCACTGGAGAGACAATAATCTACTCCGGTCACCCAGAGGATGATCACGAGCACACCGAGGGAGTAGCCATCATGATGTCACCAACAGCGGCTAAAGCTCTCATGCAGTGGGAACCAATCTCCTCCAGAATAATGACAGCCAGATTCAACTCAAAAGGAAAAAAGGTTACAATCATTCAATGCTATGCGCCTACAAACGTCTCAGAACATGAGAAGAAGGAGGATTTCTACAGTCAACTGCAAACAGTAATGGACAACGTCCCAAAGAGCGATATCAAAATCCTGATGGGTGACATGAATGCGAAACTGGGAGGAGACAATACAGGAAGAGAACTCACCATGGGTCGTGAGGCCCTCGGTGAAATGAACGAAAATGGTGAACTCTTCTCAGACTTCTGTGCCTTCAATGAATTGGTGATTGGTGGCAGTGTGTTCAAACACAGGGATATACACAAGGCAACATGGATTTCACCAGATGGACACACCAAGAACCAGATAGACTTCATTTCAATCTCAAGGAAGTGGAGACGGAGCCTACTGGACACAAGATCGAGGAGAGGAGCAGATGTGGGTTCAGACCACTATCTAGTACAAGGGACATTCAAGGTGAAGCTGAAAGCCTCGAGGATACCTGGGGATAGGCCACAATGCAAGTTAAACACGCAAAAACTGTAGGACCCAACCACAAAGGACAGTTTCATTGCAACTGTCAGAGCAAAGCAGGAAACACTACGTGGCACCACTGAGGAATCATCAGTGGAAGACCAATGGAACTCCCTGAAGGTAATTTTCAACGAAACGTGTTCAACGGTTTTAGGAAGAAAGAAGAAACAAGACAAGGAATGGCTCTCAACGGACATTAGAAAGCTAATAGAGGAGAGGAGAATGGTGAAAGAGAAAATGACTCAATGCAAAGATGGACAAGAGAAAGAGACGCTGAGCTCAACTTACACAGCACTGGACAAAGAAGTGAAGAAGAGTGCCAGGAAGGACAAAAGACAATTCTACGACAATCTGGCCACTGAAGCTGAGAAGGCAGCAGGCAAAGGGACCTGAGGACACTATATCAGATAACCATCCGGGAAGAGATCAGCACAAGTGAAACCTATAAAGACAGCCAAGGGAACCCAATTACCAAGGAAGAAAGACAGATTAAACAATGGGCGGACCACTTCAAAGGACTCTTGAACCGACCACCACCTACAACCCGTTCAGAAATACCAACAACAGCACGCACACAACTGCAAGTTGACACCAATCCTCCAACAAAAACTGAAGTCATGAATGCAATCAAGCTTCTGAAAGCTGGAAAAGCAGCTGGACCAGATGGAATACCCCTGGAAGCACTGAAAGCGGACACAGAAACGACAGCAGATATGCTAACTCCATTATTGCAAAAGGTCTGGAAGGAGGGAAAGGTGCCTACTGACTGGAGGATAAGTTACCTCGTGAAACTACCAAAGAAGGGCGACTTAGGACTCTGCAAGAACTGGCGAGGAATAATGCTCCTGTCGACGCCAAGTAAAATTCTGAGTCGCATCATACTGGAGAGAATCAAGGACGCACTGAATACAGAACTCCGACCAGAACAAGCTGGATTCAGGAAAGGCAAATCATGTTCTGACCAAATTGCAACTCTACGCATCATCATCGAACAAAGCATGGAATGGCAATCAAACCTCTACCTCAAGTTTAAAGACTTTGAGAAGGCCTTCGACAGACAGCGTTGACCGCGAAGTAATTTGGAAACTACTCGAGTACTACGGCGTACCCCAAATATTCATCAACCTTATTCAACAGCTGTACGAAAACGGCACATGTCAAGTGATTCACAACGGAAAACTCAGCGAGGCTTTTGGAGTAAACACAGGAGTCAGACAAGGGTGCTTATTATCACCAATGATATTCCTAATTGTGGTGGACTGGATTATGCGTCAGACAGTGAGAAACGAGAAGGCAGGGATATCCTGGACCGACGTGAAGAATCTAGAAGACCTGGATTTTGCGTGTGGATTATTTATGTTTGATGTCACACAAAATCGAAGAATTATAAGCGAAAACCGACAAACTGGTCGAAGAAGCCGCAAAGACAGGACTGCAGGTGAACATAGACAAGATAGAGGTTATGAAAGTAACCAACCAACAACAACAACAGCAGCAACATCCAGTGCCAATCACCATCAACAGGAAGGATTTGAAAGAGGTGACTTCATTCACTTATCTAGGCAACCAGCATTGTCTCAACTACAGGAGGAACGGACGAGGATATCAAATCGAGAATCGGGAAGGTGAGAAACACATTCATCAACCTGAAACCAATCTGGAAATCTTCGTCATTCAGCATCAACAACAAAATTCGGATTTTCAATAGAAACGTCAAGTCAGTCAGTTCTTCTATACGGATGGATCAGAAACTTGGCGTTCACCAAAAATACTTCCAACAGGTTGCAGACCTTTATCAACAACTGTCTTCGTTCTATACTGAAGATCAGATGGCCGGAAAGAATCACCAACAGGAAGCTATGGGAACAAACAAAACAGGAACCAACCGCCCAACAAATATGCAGGGGAAAGTGGAGATGGATTGGACACCCACTGGCTGAGGAGGCCACTCGCTGGGTGACATCGCGCGTCAGGCCAGTGCTCGAGTGGAACCCGAAAGGGAAGCGGCGAGTGGGGCGTCCAAGGGTGACATGGAGGAGATCGTGTGATGAGGAACTGAAACAGTATGGATTAACATGGATGCAAGTAAAAAGTACAGCAGAAGACAGAAGCAAGTGGAGGCGTGCAGCTGAAGCCCTATGTTCCACTAGGAACCCAAGGGAACAATAATAATAATGAATGTGGAACTGTGTTCAGAACATTCTGAACTCATAAAATAGAAACCAGTGCGGATCAAAATGTAGCATTACGCGTCATCATTAAGCACAGCACTTCATCGATTTAAAAAGGACCATCGAAAGCGTTAACCACCGCTTTAACTCCACTGAGTTCCACAAACTTCGTAAGCATTATTCACTCTCTGTATGATGATGTGACAAAGAAATGCCTGAAGTGAAGATGGGGGTAAGACGAGTTATCTTACAGCTAACAATGACCTTAACTGTAGGGTATTGAATCATTTGGCAGTTCCATTGGAGTGAGAGGATGGTCATACTTTGAATCGAGAAACAGAGGCTGCGTGATCTATGAGTAATCTCGTCCACATGGGAAAATTTACAAAGGAAAATCCAACAAATTATTAGAAGAGTCAGCAAAGACAGGAAATCGGGTGAACGTAGAGAAGATGAAGTTGTGAGTTGAACGTGACTAGCAATAATAGAGGGCAGTCAACACAATCAATGGGAGAAATCTGGACAGGGTTGTATCTTTCACTCATTTGGCTGGTGTGATTTAAGCTTCAGACAATGAGGATGTCACGGTAGGAACGGATTGGACGTGAAAATAATACAGGTATTTAGCACTCTGAAATCATGGCCAAGATTCATAACAGCCAGTACCATGATATCAGAACATTTTACCACAAATGTCAAACAAGTGCTTCTATGTGGTACGGATACCTGGTTCAACCTGCAACTGCTTTCTCTCAATACTGATGGTCAGATAGTCACCAGGAAAAATTAGGATACATTGGATTCTAAATGCGCAGCAAATGAGCAAAATAAACTATTGCGCGAAAATATCCGGAAGGAAATGAAGATTAATCGTAAAATAGCGGTAAATGCTTTTGAGTGATATCATATACCAGGAACTCCAGCAGAACTGAAATGCAGAGCGACTAGATAAGAGTCCAAACATGACATGTAAGTGATCATCTTATAAAAGGAATAAAAGTATTCATAAGTGTCCAATTAGGCTCATTGTATAGTGTTAATAGACTTCAGACATTTTTTAAATACACGCGGTCAAAATAATTTTTCTTCGAATCACTGAAGAAAATGAATGCTACACCAATCCAGCTAATTTACGAAACCAAGTAATCGCTTGACTACTTGCGTTCAGTTTAACAAACAAATCTACGAAAGTTGTTTAGTGATGTTTGCAGAGAAATCCTTTGGTGAAGCACATAATTCATTGATAACGTGCCCACTAGCCTGTGCTATCACATATACTAAAAATTGAACAATTTTCGATACTCTATCTAATAGCAATAGTGGTACATTCAAATATTTCATCATTAACAATACGCCCGGCTATCAGAATATACTTCTACATTCAATGTGAAAGTAATTGAATCCAGGGGATAATTCTCAGGAAGCAGAATTCAGTACTTCTGAAGTTGTTTTTATGTATAAAATGAATTTAAAGTTTCAACATATTCAAAAATTCAACATACGAAAATCAGCTGAAGAAGTGTAACAAATGAAAAGTTTTCATAAACATAAATGTAAAGTAAGAATAAATTCAAAACTACCTGTACATGGATTTATCTCGTTGTTCTTTTAAGGTTAGAAATAATGAGGCAAATTCAAAATGAGCTTCAGTGAAAACGGCATTTCAGGTAATAATCAACTTGTCAAATGCTCCTTGATTGAACAACTCGAAAGTAAATCACGTGCCAAGAAAGTTCGAATTTCAAGTCAATAAAAAATGATCAATACAGACGTAAATTGACTACCACTTACGATGATGGTTGCCAAGAGACACAATTGTATCAATCATGGAGAATTTTAAGCAGTTCCTATTGTGCTAAGAATTGCGTTGTAGATGTTGTCCAGATGGACGACAAAAGCTTCGCAATTAAATCAACCAGCTGAGGGAACACAATTAATTCCAAATCATTCACCTGAGATACACATCTTCTCTATTAGTCTAAGAGTTTTGTGGCACTCCGAACCCAAGTGAATAACTGATAAATAATAGCTGCAGGGTAGCATTCCAGTAATTCACAGGTTTCTGATTTTACTTCTATCACTGCGAAGTGTTGCACATAATCATTAACTGTTTTATCATTATATCTCTTCCAAATACTTCAACCCGGGAAAATAAGTGGCATTACAACCCTGGTGAGAAATCTGTCAAACGAATGTTTGACTAAATCCGTTTTTCTTTGTTGATTACTTTCACATTCGAAAGTCGCTTCCTCTTCACATGTTATGCTGCACTCATCAATTTCAGTAACAGACTTGAAGAATCGTTTGTCGAACAAAATACTTCATTGTTTGTTACACGCTTTCATCTATATAACAGTGTACAAGTCTAGAATGTTTCAGCAAAACTTCTGCTTTAAATTCGCATCAAATAAACATACCATCATCCTCTGATGAAAGAATAAAATGAAATCAAATCAGTGAATAATCGGGAGGATCTACAATAGACTGAGTTACATTGAAATAAGAATATGTTGTCATTAAAGTGTCATGTTCTAGCACAGTTTTGTGCAACCTCTAACCTAGGAGGTAGAAGGGGAAAACATTTTCGAGAGGTCACTCTGCGAGCTCGGCTTTCAGCCAGAAGCTCTTAGGCTCGGAAGCCGGCAGAGTCTTAACTAGGACCAAACAGCTGTCCACTACTCCTAGGTTTTCCAGTGGTTCTCTAACTAATATCAGCTCATGATGATGTCCTCCATCCAATCAAACAAAACCTCTACAAAGCCAATACTTAAAATTACACTTTAGACAAAATAAGGACTTACACTGATATAACAAAGTTTGAAACTCACCTGGTAGCTTGACTGACGAAAAAATTAATTTTCGAAAATGCCTCTATGAATAAGAGATTCAGAATGTTTAGGAAAATTCATACTAAGCTACAGCTGAAATTTTGAATATTTAATTTTTACGCAATGGTCATAAGCAAGTTGCATGAGAATATAATTCCTTTCCTCAACAACTTAAGTTAAAATTAACTTCACAGAAGATTTTATTCATTCAATAAAATAAATCAGCCCATTTCAAGATAATTTTCACATGGGAAACACAACGTCTCGTCGTTTTTAGACTGTCAACATTTCGTGTAGGGTTTTATGGTCTGGCACAGTTAAGACTGATCTCATGGATTCTATATTTTTGCAAGTTTTCATTTTTTAAACAAACTCCATTTAAATACTTTGATGTACAGAAAATCAAGACATGTGATTCAGCGAAGAGACTCGTTTGAGCTTTGATATACGGCTAATTTTGCCTAATCTTAAAATGAGTAAATTTCTCAGTCTAAACTGGCCCGAAACACTCGGCTGAGGCAGGAGATTTGCCTTAGTGTGATTAGGAAACATGATGATCGAACTCAGGCAATCAATCATACACGTTGTTAAACTTGCCTAACTTTACTTTTAACAATTTCGAATGTACCCACCAGCTGAGATGCGTCTCTTTTCTGATTTTCTCCGGTGGGATATGGTGGGAGCAACAAACTGGTATTCATAACAAAAATATACGTATATTATTTAATTACTTATGTGTCCATAATGCCTGAAAACGTCTTTAACACTAATTAAAGGGGCTAAGTTACAAAATGTGAAAAATCAAACTCTTTTCGAAACATCACCAGCAGTTCGAGCTGCAAATATCATTGAATGTTATGCTTGGCCGTGTGGAAGCAACTGATCAACCAAAGTTTTAACCGCCACAATGTTCAGGAGTCCTGTGATGAAGCCATGATTTTGATTACTTGTCAAGAAATCAAAGTTTCTTTGTGCATCTTATAACACGTAACGGTGTTAACATATGCGCTGAGTCTACTTTCATACTAAACACGCATTAATGTGTCACACTCGACGGTTGTAACGCTAGAGCACACAGACATAATGGTGATCTAATTATTCTCAAGAGCCTAAACCTGCACGTATCTGTCATTTTAAGAATTCGTGGATGAATGTCTCAACGCCCGTAATACAGATCATTAGATTTCAATGTGAAGTGCTGCAATGAGAACTCCTGAAGAAGTGAAATATTAGCAAACCAGATGGAATTTTCTTTTAGAAATATCCACACCATAAAATAATCTTCGTGTGAACATCAGTCATCAGAAATGTATGTTTATTAGGTTCTTCATGTACTTACGTAATTCTTCAATGTGAAATAAAGATGCGTGTGTACATCTGGTTATATTATAAACACTATATGGGGTGAAGTGTGAAGTATTTGCGTTAAACTTATCTGTGCAAATATTTCTGGTAGTTCTATGTTGCCAATCATAGTTTCATACATTGATGTTATTACAGTGTAAAGGACATCCGATTGGTGACTTAAAACCAAAAAAATATTTGCGACTGATATTTTCAACGCTTCACGAACAATGTTTAACTTCTTGTGTTCATCCATCTAGCCTACATTTTTTCTTCACGTTCCCAGTGGAACATAGGGCTTCAAGCTACAGGTTTGAAGTTTCTGTAGCAGTGTTTATTTATTTTTAAGGATGAGGTTGCTAGCCTCGTGTCCAACCTTTCCTCTTTACCGGCTTTTTATTACTGGTTTGGCGAGGTAAAGGAGTTCGTTGGTCGGGGATCGAACCCCGGACCATGTGCACGGCCGGCGAACATACTAACCACTGTGCCACCGACGCACTGGTAGCAGAGCCTACATATTCACATATAAATACAATCTATACATCTCTTTGAATGGTATGAATATGGAAACATTTGGTTGCTATTCAAATCATCTGATAATTCCTGATGTTTAAAAGTGATAATAATGCAATTCTAAATTTGGATATAAGGGAGATTTGCAAGTCAGCAGGGTGGTATTGATGCACTTGTGTTTTGTGAGCTGGATGGTTCAGTGCTGAACCTTTCATCATCTTACTAGGCAACATCTATGACACATAATTCATTCTGGAAGTGAGTGTTTGATTTTTTCAACGAGTTTATGAGTCACCTCTCTCGGTAACCCTGTACGAGATTGGTTGTTTTTGTGTGTTTTCTCATCCTCTAGTCCATTTGTATTGGTACTCATTGCTTTCTTGACCTGAAGTTTGACCTTCAGTTCACATGATATCTTTCTTACGGATCGGTAAATCTTGTCTATGCCATTGTATATAAAGATTGCCGATTTACCTAAATACTTACTTCTGTTCTAGAAATTTTCTTGCGTTTTTGATGTTTCCTCTATCTAAGATTTGAACATTGCTTCGCTGACTATATGCAAGGATATCTGGGAGTGGATATCTAGTCTTTTGACGAGCAATTATTATTCTTGAATGAGAAGGCAAAGAGAGTAAATACACTAGTTAATTGAAAACGCTACGCTATCAACGGAATTTCGCTGTTCGAGGAAAAATCGATCAAATTATACGTTCACAAATACGGATTGGCTTCAAAATTACAAGACTGATGGTCCTTCAAGCAGAAATACCTAAACATATTTTCCTATAAGGTTATCACGTTGAAATAAACAAAATTTGAAATTTTAGTTCATTTGGTGAAGTGTTTTAAATTGAATGCTGCCCATACGCGGTTGATTTAATCAAATGTTTCCATGTAATTATAAATTTTTTTCTAGTTATTCGGTAACTGCAATAGACGAAACAACTCGATATTATCGTCTCCTATGTCCACTATCCTCATTGATAAGTTGGCGTTATCCCAGTGAACATTTAGTGAAATATATCTCTCTTTTTTCCGTCAAATTCCAACTTACGCACAGCCTCTGCAATTAAGGAAATAGGAAAGTAAACAATAAGTATGATAATGTTGATAAAATTTTGCTTACGTTCTCTGTTTAAATTTGAGTTCATCTTCTCAAATTGATGGTTTGAAGTCCACTTGACTATCATCTTGGTATGTTTGCTTTTATGTTGGTTATCAGTGTTATGCACAGTATAATTTCTTTTTACTTTGGATACGATGCTATGACGGCGTTGCGCTGGATGCAACTTTAACTAAAAATTGTTGATTGGTGAATTTGGACTACACATTCATTATACACGTGGGAATCTCTAATCACTGCTACTAATAATGGCTGTTTCATAAGACGATATGAATATAATGAAATGTTCGTGAATACATCAATCACACGGGCTCAATACCACACATTTATAACTGTGATTTGTGTTCGTCGACTGATTTCTAGATTGTATAAATTCATCAGAAAATGAACATTCAAAAACCCCTATCTCACTAGACCTCTTATTCAACACGATTTATTATACTCACTTTTACATGCTAGAGTGAAGTGAATATTAGTATAACATTATGCATATAAGATTAGTATTATTCCATTTCATAGGAATAAATGTTTCTTTCAAATGATAATAATATTATTTATGGGCTATATTTCCGGACAGTTCTAAGGTCCTTTCCGATTCCAGTCATTTTAGTGATCAACCTAGCGTCTTATTTGTCCCTCATGTTTTGTTAAATGAGTTTTATTCATCATCTTTTAATTTGGTTCCCGATAGTAGGTAAACCAAAAGAACATTCCACTGAATAAGTTTTCAAAATCTAGTCTTCAGCATTTGTTGATTCTTGATGCATTTCTTTGTTTTTTTTCATATTTGTCCTTTGTCTACAAAAGCAGCAACATGTTCCTGTGGGCAGTAATACAAGTGCTGAAATGTTGTCACTGGTCCAGCTAAAAACCACAATCTCGAGGTATGAGATGTATTTCCCTTTGTGGAAAGAAGCGGATGCTTCATGACAAGGTAGCAGTGCTTGTGTTTACATCGACGTAATCAAATCAGTTGGGATTTCTGAAGATATAATTTATTTGAAAATCCTTCACAGGCATTTAATCCCTAGCAGTTTCATTTGCTGTCACAAAACGAATCTCTAGTCTTATATTTCCAGACCCTGACTAAAATGCTGTCCTGAAGGGTTTATGTGCTTAGCTCTATCGATCAGTATCATTGTATTTGACTTTGACAGTTTCAACATTTTATCCCTACTTCACTTATTCACTAAAAACTGCTTTTATAATTTTGTTTCTTTCTGTTCACTGAACACTCTATCCACTAACTGGAACGACTGAAAATCCAGATGGTATATTTATTCCTTCTTAAGCATCTGGATTTCTGTTGAAATTCTTTTGTCATACGATGGTATCATCACCCGTGATTTCTTTTTATGGTAGAAAAGACATCACCAAAGTAGCAGACAGGTGTAGTTTATTTATGTAGTCATATAAGCATGATAGTAGGCAGATCATTCTGGATAATAACGCTCAAAATGAATAAAATATCCGAAGAGAATGAAAGAAAATTTCAAGCAAAGATACATATATGTAAATTCAGAAGGATCTACAACATCCATTCACTGTGAGATCTACTTTATTTAATTCAGAACGAACTAAATCATAAAGAGCTGTTAATATTAGATGGTTGGAGGCAGTCAGCAGGAAGCCTTATACCTAGATTTTGTGCTAGTTACCACTCGTCATCAAAGCTTATCTGCAACCATGAAGGAAATCATATCCTTCCTTAGATTCGAAATCAAGTAATTGGGTTCCCTGCTGATCGCTTCCAAGCATCTAATATTAACAATTCAAAGTCCAACGTGATAGTGAAGCACCTACAATGGTGGCCACATTGCAAACTTCACTGATAGAATTCAGTCCGCACCAAACAAAGGACTAGACTGATGATACTAATTACTAGCTAGTGTCCAGTGAAAGTATAAAAATCTGTCTGCAGTATAGATTAAGAACCATCCGCCTTTATAATTATAATAGCTCAATGGTGACGACAATAGTTTAAAAGTGTTCATCTAAGGTTTATAGAAGCTATTCAACTTAAGCAATAAATTTTATTAATGACCCATCACTGACTGTGTATATTAAGATTGGAAAATTTGTTACATTATGCGGATCGCAAGTAAAAATCTTTGAAAAAGGATCATACTGGAGTCTACTGCAGAGTGTATTGTGAAAGATATTATCATTTCCAAAATTACCATCACTCCCTAAGAACTCAGCAAATTCAGGTAATAAGATCAGACGAGATATAGAGGATGTTCAACAATTTTATCCCGATTACTGCTAAGTTAATTATGTCTAACTGTGATAATAACATGATTTTATTCCTTCAAGAGGCGAAGCCAAACCTCTGTCAGTTATTTTGATACATCCGTATAAAGTGCGGTCAATTTAAGTGAGGGCATATAACTTACGTTCGTCACTAGATCCTAAATCAATATTTAGAAAAAGATTCCTGTTGTTTATATAGCCGATTTTATTGTGTGCTATTATAGCTATGATATGATATCTGTTAGTATTCGTGCTAGCTACCTTGTCAAGCTGGCAAAGAAGGGTGACCTAGAACTGTGCAAGAACTGGCATTGAATCATACTCTTGTCCATGCTAATCAAATCACTAACTCGTGCCATCTCGGAGAGAATAGAAAATGCTCCAGGTGCAGAATTCTGCCAGCGGGAATAAGCTGGATTCAGGAAAAGCAAATCACGTGCTGATGAAATTACAACTTATCGCATCGTCACTCAGCAAAGCATAGAATAACAGTCAACCCTCTGTATGCACCAACTTCATTGAATTCGGATATGCTTTAGCAGACAGTGTTGGCCGACAAGTAAGGTAGAAACTACCTCAACCCTATGACATGCCCTAAATCTACATCAATCTTATTCAACAGTCATATGACAATCGCGCATGTCAGTTGATGCACAGCAGAAAATTCAGCGAAGCGTTTGAAGTGAACATAGGAGTAAGACAAGACTGCCTATTATCACTGATGATAATCCTAATTGTGTTGGACTGGATTATGTGTCAGAATGTGCTCTGGGAGTGAAAAGACAGTAATACGTTCGACCGATAAGAAGACTCCAGAATATCTGGATTCCGCAGATGATTTTTTTGGTCTCACACAAGCTCAAAGATCTACAGGTTAAAACCAACAAACAAACTGAAAAAGCAGATGGTGAGGGTAGGACTCCACGTGAACATAGAGAAGATGGTGGTGGTGAATTTATTCAACCAAACAAGAGCAAGAGCACATCCAGCACCTATCACCATCAACAGGAGAGATTTTACAGGGGTTACTTTCTTAACTAATCCATTATCACTTATCGTCCCAACCACAGGTGGAACGGATGAAAATGTCAAATCCAGCCAGAATCGGAATTGCAAGATACGCCTTCATCGACCTGAAATAAATTTGGACGTTGTCTGCACTCCACTGCATAAAAACAAAAATTTGGATTTTCAACACAAATGTGAGATCAGTCAGTTCTTCTATATTTGTCATAAACATGGCTCATGCTTGGCGAAAAGGATTTCCAACAAGTTACAGACCTTTATCAACAACTGTCCCCTTCTCTGTCTTCATACTGAAGAGCAAATAGCCAACCAGAAAACCTTGGCAACAAAAAGCCTTGTCAAAAAAAACAACTAAAAGGCGATTGGTCAACTAATACGTAGTAGAAAATGGAGATGGGTCGAGCATGGGTTGAGGAAGCAGCCAAATGACATCGTGCACCTAGCGATCGCTCGAGTGGAATCTCAATGGACGAATGGGTCGTTGGAGGGTGAAATGGAAGAGATCGTGCGAGGAGTAGATGAGAGATTATGGTCTACCGTAGATACAGATGAGGAGGACAGTATCAAGTACAGCAAAGCCTAGATGTGTTGCTGAAGCCCTATGTTCCTCTCGAAACTCATGGGAATTATTACAATAGAATATGTAAACATATTAGTGAATGTGAATCAAATGAATCTATTGTAATTTCATTCATTGGGGAATACATAAAAAACTTCATTATAATGAATATCATACACCCAATGCCTGAATTTTTTCAAACCGTTAGAAGTGAACTTGGTTTGGACATACATAGATGAAACCCTGTCCAAAAACTGTAGTTGGAACCGATAACGTATGACTGCTGTAAGTAAAACCATCCTTTTTACCAAAGTCATAAACGAGACAACATTAAGAGCTTGATGAAAATGAAAATACCACTGTTTTCTACTGACGGTAGTTCATATGGAATTCAGTTTCAGTCCTATTTACAAATCAACAATGTTCTTTACTTATTTCTAATCATTTTCCAATGATAAATGAATATAATTATCAAGTGTTAGTTTCTAAAAATTTATTTGGTCACAGCTTTGATCATGAGTACAAATCATTTTGAGAACCGCTGGATAACCTCAGAATGCTGTACAGCTGTTTCGTCCTAGCCTGGGACTCTTCAGAATGAATCACTCACTGGAGTTAGAACCCAGGATTTCCCGTTAGCAACGGGAGTTTGTAAACCATTCAGTTACTGGGACTCAGTCGAACCGCCCATGAACTCCACCTTCTGCCAAATGATTCTATGCCAAACTTCAGAGTCTCAGTCTGTGTCTACCTAATAATAATAATAATAACAATAATTTGCTTTATTCCAAAACAGTACATGTGATACAGAATGGAATTCTCAGCATTTTTACCACAGTATTGCATCCAGTTAGTACATTATCAATAAATAGAATTCTACATAGATTAAGGAAATGACAGTTCATTATTGCAACAACACATTGGCATGTCGGTAGCAAAGGTAAAGCTGAACGGTGTTTGAAGGTGTTAGAAAAGTGGGAGCTGTCATTTTACTGGCGTAAGCGAGAGAAAGAAACAAAGCAGCACATAACGGAAAAAGAGAGAGAGAGAAAAGGAAAAGAAAGAAAATGTTGTACCTATAAATGATATGAGTTGGAAAGACGAGGCCAGTTGTTCCACTGACTATTTAATAAGTTATAAGTCTCACGCCTAATGCTTTCTTTATCGCACAGAACATGAGCAAAGTAGGGTATGGTTGAGTTTTTGTACTTGCTAATGCGAGCATATAGCTTTCTATATAGGCTTCTGGTTTTGCCTGATGAGATAGATGTAAGGGGAGAGTTGAGAGTGAAGAGGGTGGTGTGAGTTAGACAAAATGGATTTGGCCCATTTTTGACTTGAGTCCATGTGCCTCTCAACCAGAATTTTAACAAGCTGGTTAAGTGGCACGTTGCTTACCCTGCTGACAACCTTTAACATCCTGCGTAATATGTTATAGTCTTTCTTCAATAGCCCGGGAAAAACTAAGGGGGAACAATAGAGAATAATAGGCAGAATGCGAGAATTAACGAATTGAAAGTATTGACGATGAAAGGCGCTGATTTTCAACTAATAGATTATGCAGATGTAAATGACATGTGTCAAAAAATGTACGCTAAAATCACTTAGGCTTGTGAATATTTTAAGATGAAAGTTAATGTTGACTGAGAAAACATAAATGAAAATGTGTGACTTATTTATTCTCCGCGCTTTTGGTGTCATTGTTGGTGAACATTGAATCGTTTGTTTATTCAGACTGGTATCCATTTGGCTGGAGACAACAAGGCTATTACTGCTTGATCTCATTCTGGCTTTTAAAAGATTGGTGAATGCGATCAGAAGTAAATGTTACATTATGTTAACGTTAATTTGTAGACTTGGCACATATTAATGGTAATTTTGTTTCATTATCAGTGAAATAATAAACCATCATGTTGCCATACTCTTTCCTGATGTTCCGCATTGGTTCCTATGCATAGAATTCCGCCTATTAGGTTTAGTCTTCGGAGACCACAGATAGGTTCAGGATCTTTTGCTATCAAGACATTTGACAATTGGGTTTACTTATTAAGGTTACTTTCCGTAAACATGTATACAAACATAATCTAACTCTAAAAGCATGAAGACTTACCAACGGTAATTTCAACGTAAATGACCAAAGCCATCAAAAAGAAATGAATGCCCGGTAAAATCTTCATCGCAGTATACTCTCAATGCACAAATATGAGCATCAACTAATTCTACGAATATTTATATCGAATTATTTACTGAGTGACAGTAGAAACAAAGAATTCATTTGTAACTATTTTGACAGCTAAATGCATCCGATATCTTTTATGTGTCAAAATCGACCACTACTGTTAGACAATGTTAGAACGTTTATGTATCACAAAGACATTTTGAAATGTGAATAGACGATTTCTATCATGTTCATGGGGCGGATATTATGTCTGGTAAATCTGTCGATACTCTAACCACTGAAACAATCACATAAACGCATCACATTTAATCGATCGTTTTCAGATTTACAAATTTCTATGCAGTATATATATATATATATATAGGATCTAGGTACCATGGTTAACTGTACTTCTATAATAGGTTGATTTCAGTTGCTATAAGAATTTTCACTGTACCACAGTGTTATATCAAATAAAAATTACTGAGTTCAAATATATATGTGTTCAGTTTATCAGAATGAAATTCTACTTTCTGTCTAGTAGAATTCATCCTCATTTGAAAACCAGAAGAAAGCATTGCTGATTCTGTTCCACTGATGTCTATATGATGAAACAAAAAGACCTAGGTTTGTTCAATGAGTTATTCGTAAGATATGACATATGCCCCCATTGAGACAATAATTCAAGGGGTGTTAAAAGTGGAAAATCAGCGATTATATACAAATATGTGGGAAGAATATTAAACACTTGATTCTTTTCCAACATCTGAACTGATTATATTATTATTCCCTTGGATTCCGGGTGGAAACAATACATCTCTATATTGTTCCATTTCCGTGGGCCTTCCCCGCCTGGCACCGCTCCACATGTCATCTTCAGACCTGTGCCCAGTCAGTCACTTGCTATTAAGGTCTCATTCGAAACTAGTACATGAAGTCATTAGACATACTCTTAAGCTTGTATCTGAATCATCTCCGTTTTCTTTGGAATATTTTTTGGAAAATCGGTCCTTAACTGATTCGTTCTCATAGTTTCCTGTTACTATTACTCTCTGGCTGGCTATGTGATACTGAGTGTAAAGCGGAGGCAACTGGCTGTCGGAAGTGTTCTTTGCGATGGTCTGACGAAGTTTCTGACACATATATAGAAGAAATAACTCACTTGATATTGGTGCTGAAAATCCGAATTAAGTTTTTCATCCAGAGTCCGAAAGTTTAGCAAACGGATTTCAGAGTGACAAAGGTTCGACTGGCTTTCCCAACACTGGTTTTAACAACTTTATCTGTGCTGTCACCTGCAGCTGAAACGATGCTGCCTAGATAATCAAAAGACATTTCACTCTTTCAAATTCATTTCGTCTTTTAGTGATTGGTGCTTGTTCTTATTGTTGTTGGTTGGTTATTTTTATCATCTCCGTCTTCTGAATGTGCACTTCAAGTCCTGTCTTCCCTGCCAACTTGTTTGCTTCCCATCCATCTGGCATTAGACATAAATCATCTGGGAAGTAAATATATTCTAGAGCCTTCTAACGGCCCAGCGTATTACTGTGTTTTCGCTTCCTACAGTTCACACTTAGGAATATCATCGGTGATAATAAGCAGACTTGTCTTACCTTTGTCTTCATCCCAAACGCCTTGTTGAGTTTTCCATTATAGGACACCTGACACGTGGTAAACAGGTTTCTTTGCGGAAAGAGAACAAGGCAGATGAAACCTACAAAAGATGGTCGAGTGATCCTAATTACAGAAGAGGAGCGACAAATAAAACAAATGACTCTTGAATCGATCATCACGTGAGACTCGTTTGGAAATACCACCAGCAGCACGCACATATTCCCAAAGGACTTCAGTCCTCCAACCAAGGCAGAAAACTTGGAGTGCAATCAAGCTACTGAAGTCCAGCCGGGAAGACAGCAGCACCAGAAAGGATCCCTCCTGAAACACTGAAAACAGACCCAGAGACTTTACAGGATATGCTCACACTAATACTGCACAACGTCTGGAGAGAGGGAAAGCTTCCCACTGGTTGCAGGATAGGCTACATTGTCAAACTACCAGAGAAGGGTGGCTTGGGCCTATGCAAGAACTGGCGTGGAGTCCTGATGTTGTCTACACCAAGAAAAATACTAAGTTGCGTCATCCCGAAGAGAATAAAAGATACCATGCATGTAGAAATCCACTCGGGACGAGCTGGATTCGAAAGAAGCAAATCATGTGTGGATAAAATAGCACTTCTGTGCCTCATCATCGAACAGAGAACTAAACGGCAGTCAAATATCTACCACAAAATCATCGGATTTGAAAAGACCTTCAACGGCACCCACCACGAATTTGGAAACTGTTTCAATAAAACCGCGTGCCGTAAGTCTTTACCAATCTCGTTCAACAACTATATAGCAATGATACGTGTCTAGTGAATTTTGTACAGTTAAACTAATTCAAGTACCAGCATGTTCAGTTGACATTTCACATCCAGTTTTGATCCATAAATAACGCCCGTGAATTTCTAAAAAGGGAGATGTGTAGTTCAATCTGTGTTTGCTTACATAAAGTTTGAAATGATGCCTGCCTTTCTCATTATATATGTAAAATAACCCATGTTCAAATAACGACACTTGAAATGGATTTTACAACAGGTAAGGTATTAAATGAACGTTAAGATCTCCATGGACACAGTATGCAATCATGATAAAAAGGGGCCCTCTGTTAAGTAAAGTATTCTCATAACCAAGGTCAATAGATTATGACTATTCGGTCTTCAGTTATAACGAGAACGAATGAAGCACAAAACCACTGAATAGAATTTTTCAAGACGCGAATGTCCTAGAAACCTCAGTAGGGACTTCTTACTTGATTGAATATGCTTTCACAGACTGATATAACTTCACGCAAAAGTCAGTTCTCATTAGGTGAATGAAGTTCATCAGCTGGATTTCAGGTGGAAAGTGAGGAAACCACTTAATCAGTAGCATTCCACAAATATGCGAATGATTATATTTCAGAGACATTTCAAGGAACTGAAATGTCAACGTAAAGAAGCAACGATCTGAAACATAACGTGTGCAAATGGATTTATTGGTACTTTTGTTCTTTCATAACTATTGCAGTCTGAGACGCTTAACAGATAACAGAAGCTTATCAGATATAATGGAGTTCTATATATCCCGGTTTAGTCTTCAATTGTTTTTTGTACTCCTCAAATCAAGTATAAACCTTAGAAAATCATCTTCGGCACAAATGATATTGTTTCATTGTATGCAAGAGAAGGATAAACTGAATTGCAGTTGTTTAGACTTTTCCTTGCTTAATATTTCCAACAACTGTGAATATTTAGTATCCTATTACACGCGGGTGGTTCGGCGTTCGCCCCCCGGCCGGCGCTCTTCTTTACCTCACTAAGCCAATAATAGGACCGGTAAGGAGGAAAGGTTGAAAATGAGGCTAGCAACCCCATCCCGTAAAAATAATTACAGGTGCTACTGGAACTTTAAAGCTCTAGCTTGAAACCCTATGTTCCACTGGGAAGATAAAGGAATAAAAATAATTCCACTTTGTGAAACAGTTTCAAGCATCTGACCTCCTGAGCTAAACATAAATTATCCAATAACTGATTTGAGATGTAATACACTTCTTATATATCTGTAATTTCGGTTGTCCCGGATGACAACTGACGTGATTTAATATTTCGACTGACTGAACAACTGCAGAAATGATTGCATACATTCCTACCACCTATGAGAATGAGCACACCACTTTACACTTAAAATAAAGCTAATTAGTGGCCATCATAATTTCGAAAATGATTTATGTATTTAGATAGAACAAGACTGAAAGGAATACAAGCAGATAGGCAACATTTCATTAGGCTGTCATGATCACTTTGTGCGTCGAAACTACTTTGGTGAGAAACTGATTCAATTTTTATTTCCTTTGCTTCAAAGTTTAGGTCACCGTGGTGACGCGTTTGAAATTTCAACCAAATAATATGTAGGTTGTCACTAGTATAATGGTTACTTCTTTGCAAACTTATTAGAAGATGAAACGGCGTTTGCAGGAAAACATATAGCCTACTGAAAACCTTCAAAGACTGTAATATAGGGATAATGATATTTACGTTTCAATAACTTTGGTAGCTATATATCTGAATAAGTCAGACATACCACCTCATAACATGTAAGTGTCCGGAAGCTAAAGTAAAACTGTTACAGTCATCCCATATTCGTATTTCGTCCAATTATCCTGATTAGTCCTTCTAACTGAAGAAGAGATGAAGGGAGAAAGATGGAATAAGTCTAATGTTACTAAAAATCTTGTCTCACAGTAGGCGCCATAAGAAACCAAAATATGAAATCTTTGAAATTTACAAGACTGAGCGAAATGCTATTTATTTCTCATTTCAAATAAATGAATGAATTTGGTTTCACCTAGATTCCCGTAGTGAATAAAATCCATATATATATCGCTATATTAAGCAACGAATTTGACAAACGTGTAAGGAGGATAAATGTCGAAATTTGTTATTACCGACTTCAGAATGTGGCAGAATTTATCTTCAAGTCAATAGGATTGCTACATACTAACAGTTGCATATATCTGGTCTTTGAATAAACAAGGCAATTTAACCTGTTTTCGTCGAAAGGATCTTAATATACACCCACCAGTTTATGTAGGTCTCTTTCTGCATCAAGGGAAATGTCTTGATATCACTTCAAATAAGTACCAATTATAAATTGTATTAAGCAAATCTGTGATTCAGCTGTTCAATGTCCTGCTGTGCAGAAAACTGTTGGTTCACGCTGAGTAACGCAATGTCTTTCATGAAACGTGCTTAAAATTTTAGTCAATCACCATCTAGATAAATTGGACTAAATCAACTTATGAAATGACTAAATAAAAGTCACCACTTCCATAGCTGAAATAGTCAGAAATACAAAAATAATAAAGTTAAAAGATGGTAGGTAACCAGTAAATGCATAAATAAATCAAAAAGCGATCCATGTCACTGCATCTTTTTGATGACTGTCATGATATTCTAAATCATTTTTTATGAATAATTCTGTCCGATGTTGTTTTGTAACGTTTTTCAAGCTACAACAACAAATGTTCAGCGTATCTTTACTTCTTTGCTTTAAAACATGCATAATTCTCGTGACTATTTGCAGCAGTCTTTCTGTGTTGATGTTTTATATCCTGACAGTCTAAAAGAACTGCCTTGTAAATCAATATTTGCTGTCATATATTAAAATAACGTCAAATGTTCTTTTTATCACTTTGATACACGTATAGGTTTCAGTTAGAAAGCACCGTTCGATAAGTTTAAAGAAAAATAGAAATGTGTATTATGAATTCAGTCGAATCTCGCTCAAAAATATATAACTAGCTTTATGGATTCTCAACGTAGACTATCCAACATAAGAGGTCTTCATGAAAATGTAGATAGCGTTAGTATTTGCATCACCTTTCAAACATTCGAATTTAGCTCTGAATGGCGTTGGTTATTAGAAATGAATATGCACAGATATTTTATCCTTTTCAGCAGATATGAAGATGATATATTAACCTAGTTTCAATTTATACAGTTAGTTTTTAGTACATGTAATTATCATTGTAGATTAAGCAGAAGTCTGCAATAATGTCGAATTGTTTACTTGGAGCAGATCCAAAATGCAGTTTGACTCCTGAGAAATGAAGTGTATTTACCAGGAAGTAATCCACAGTCATATATCGATGTTTATTTACCTTAACAGATACTTAGAATGTGGGGCTCACATACACTTGTCTCTGTGATTTTGGTTTTAGGCAGAAAGCGATGTTTTACTTCATCGTTAAGACAGTGTAACTCATCTTCCTGTCTCTTGAGTGAACATCTTCAGATGAATAAACGAACTGAAAGTTGTGCTAAATGCTACTCACAGTATAATCGGATCTTCTTCAAAGTAACCAAAATTATCAGGTTCGAAAGACTGACAATGTGCAAAATCAAACGATTTCACAAATTGTCAGTTCCAGATGAAAAATAGAGAAAGACTTTGTGATCGGTCAAAATATATAAACATTCCATAAACCCTGTCAGATAATATGAGCTCTTACTATGAATGATACATTGATCCTCAGACGCTTAACAACTACGTTGTTTATATTCTGTTAACCCATTTCAGTTTTATTCGATATCCATTTAGCTTTAGTTAATGTATAGAGTATGATAACGATACAATGTGAATGACAACGAGATAAACTGAGTCGGATTTAGAAAAAGCTGGTATAATGCTAATCATGAGACATTATGGTTTCTTTGTGTGTTACAGGTAGCTGACCATAGAGAAGCAGGTAAATCCATGGAAGCACAGTGTAATGAACAAATAAGGGGTTTTAATCTTTGAGTGGACAGGTGACATGCATCTGATTGTGAAACAAAGAGGGGAAGGTAGACTCATGTATCTGAAAAACTCTCAACAAAACTTGTATGTATGAGCGGTAGTGACACCCAGAAGAAGTTCGCAAGACACGAACTTTAGTCGCTATAGGGTTTCTGGATTCTTTGCAATGATTTGTTTTAGCAAAGCATAATTTCTTAATAGTACAAGTTGCCTAATTTAATTCGTGAATTACTGAATTTACAAGTATCCCAATAATTTGTCAAATTTCCCCAATCTCCTTATGTGTGCAAATTCTCTTCATAAAGTACCAATAAGCGATACCTACAACTTATTTCATAATTTTTTTCAGAATAATTCAGGTGTCAGTGCCTCGTCTTAGCCCTTATTAGACTTTATAATTTCCCTTTGTTCGACTTATTGAAACATGTTACAGCTGAAGTTTCATTTATTCATAAAACTGTGTTGATGGTTCGCATCTCATAACAGATAGAACAGTGGAATAAAAAATAAATGAATAAATTTCAATTCATTATTTCTTTGGTTCCACTCAATAACAAATGCTGAAAAGTTCATCTTGAATAGACTATCTCAATTCTCGGGTAGATTATTTTGATGTTATCTCTTACTAAAATAAGTCAATGTGCGAATGAGGTGCTGCTATATATATGGAGATGTGATGTTGATTGTTATCACCGACATCCACTGAAATCGCTTTAATTTCGGAATCAAGAGTTTCAGGTTTCGTATTTGTGGAGATACTACGCCAAGAACGTTTATTCATTACTATCATCCTCCTATAACTTTACAATACTTTTCATGACTGGATTATAAAGATATGAAAAGGGATGGCAACAATTCACAAACATGACATAACTTCCTTGTATGTGCACTGCGATGCGAAGAGAAAGATTTCATTACTGAACCGAATAATACGTTCGAATCAGACAATCCACTCCGAGGCTTTTAAAATCAGTAACAGTGAAAATAAGAGCAGCTTGTTGTTCACCCTCGTTGAAACACAGATTCAAGGCCTTCATCTTACTCGATTCTACAGCTCTTCAATCCACTTAACTCAACATTACTGTTCCTCTTGCTTCCCCATTCTTAAAGTCTAATTCAATAAGTGATTTAGTTTATTTTAATCTTCTAAACTTCAAAAATATTCTTCTAGTTGAGTCTGTGTATTCTGCTAATAAGATACAGCAGATGTCAGTGATCTCAGCACTCCAGGAGGCATTCAATGCCTTTTCTGTGAAGTTTGCACCATATAGTACAAATGTTGTGTTGAAGACGTTTCGCGTAATAAATTCTGAAAATGCTACCAGAAGGTCGTTGGTATAAAGCACCAAATGTATTTTTAGAAAATAGATTCTGGTTTTGAACAACGATAGCTGAACTATTTGTCTGTACTATAATTAGTAAGACGAAAATCCCATGGATTCGTGCAGTTAATGCATTTTTCGGAAATTCTGAAATGTAAGTACCAGCGTTTATTTAAAATAATTTTTAGGAAACTGCTAACTGGAGTACATTTCAAAGGAGACAATACGTGACGCCATGAGTGACGCGCGAAAATACAAAGCACTGCATCTGTCCAACAGAGGTGCGGTATTATTTGTAAGAATACTGAGCAAAATTTGCTGACCTCAAATTGTAATGCATCCAGGCGGAACAAAACCAAAATCACCGTCATTGCAGATGAATACGAATACAGCACAGTTGTGTCTGGAAGCGATTTACTATCAGTAACGAACACAAGTCAAGATATAAGGGATTCAAATAAGCGTGTTCATAAGAGTATGAAACACATAGAAAATATGTATAGGAAATACTGGCTATCTATAAGACAATTTCTACAGAACAGATAGTGCTTTGAGATATTAGGTGGCACAGCGGTTAGGACTCCCGCCAACCATGCACATGGGCCGGGATTCAACCCCCTGCCGACGCACAGCCGATATCAATGGTTGGCCTGCAAAATTGGGCTACCGATATCACATGCTGAAAATTCCATACCTGTACCAAAAAAATACAGTGTGAAATCAAGCTATAATCAAAAATAAATAAATAAAATATGATACCATGCTACTTAATAGTTATAAGTAGGTTATATGAAGCACAAAGAAAGAAGACACAGAGGATGGCTAATAGGAGAGTAACGCTTAGCCATTAATATAGTCAGTGATTTATTTGATATGGGTGGTGGACAGTCCGAATCCATAGTTCATAGTCTTTAATTCACAAACCTTCTTGATTTCATTATTCGAAAAGTTGTTTACTATGATTAATTAGTCTGGTATTGAGAAGACGGACATTTGTGTGGCCGATTAGGTGAAACTGGGGAATCTGGACTTGACAGATAATTTGTGTTTATCGTTGCATAAACAAGATCTACACGCTCAAATTAACAGGAGAGGGAGGAGAAGACAGGAACTTGATTCATTTAAAGAAGACAGAGATGATGGTAATACCCGACGAACAACAATAACAATCACCATTCAAAATCAGAGGCAGAAATTAGATTGAAGACATCTGTCTCACTCAGCACATGTAACAGGATCCCAGGTTTCAACTCTTATATCCAGTGTATGCTTCTACTTCTTTCAGAGACTTGGCGCATGCAACACAGAAATAATTCCAACAGGCTACATACTTCATCATTAGCCGACACCTCTCGATAATGAAGATAAAACGGCACTCCGTAAAGTATGAGCAACAATTAAGTGTGAGGGATGAACAGGCAAAAACTGTTGCTGATGAATATACAGGAGGAAAAAGAGATGCGTTTCACTTGTGTTTAGGAAACATTCAATTGGCAAGATACGCTAAACTGTCATGTAGAGGCCAAATGGAAATTGATGAATTGCGCATCTGAGAGTGGCTTGGAGAAAATGGTATGAAGAGGAAATGAAAGCTTGTGGCCAATCATAGCGCTACCTGAAATGACTGTAGGAGGCACGGTGAGAAAGCGATTTTCACGTAAAGAAAACTTTTCTGCTATGAAGTGAAGTAGTGAATAATAGTAATCACTCTACCGTGTATTGCTGTGGAATCGGTAGTGGTCCACAACTCAAAGAACACGGTAAGATAAATAAAATTCTATGTTAGATGCCCTCAAGTTACTTTCAGTTGCACCTATTCACTTACGTATCCTTTCAGTATCATTTATCTGGGATGATCTGAGGCAGGTCCTGCAAAAAGAATCAAAAATATATTTATTAGGAGCTAGACTACATAGCAGAGCCATTGACAGACATATCTTCTACACAGGTCACTTCATCAGTTCCAACACAGCTTTCAGGTTGCAAATTGACATATATGGTGAGTTATCATGAAATACGGAAGCAACAAAGATGCGAGAACTGAAACCGAATTTACGTGTGCGTAACTATCCTGTGGTCGCATAGCATTGTACTGGTGATTTGTTGTTCCTTTACTTACCATTTCTTCATTTGCTTCATCTTCTCACCACCTTTGAACATTGCTCATCTTTTTACTCACTAAGTGTTCGAGCACTATCTTTAGGCCTTTAATTTCAAATTTTTGTAATAAAGCACCAGATAGCTATGGAAATATTCATAAAGGACGACCAAATTTTCTCAATGAGGTGAGATAAATGTCCTGGTGTAGTCGGCTCAGACAAGCTAGATTACATCCTGGTTATTGTCAGCTTATTTCTGCAACAAACACCTCCATTCTCTGTGCTAATAATAAGACACTGAATACTGAAAGAGATATCACTCGAGTCTTTAATTAATTGAGTCAGCATAGTCTAATTAATAAGTACCTCAGGAGATTATGAAGGCCCCAGGGACATATACATTTTTAATGTTGGCAGTGGGACTACTCATGAGTAGTATGGCGTATAATGTGATTTCTGAGACCAGACTCACCGAAGACAAACATGAAATTCCTAGGCTGTAAGTAACGTATCAAAAGACACCAACTTAACTTCGCTTTATTCATTATTGAAACAACTTTCAAGGAGGGGCACCGGTTTGATGTGAAAGGCAAAAGAGTTGCATAGTCGTATACAAATCCGCAGAATTAACAAGTTTCAATAAAAGGAACCTTTGGTGCATTTTCAATATTGTTCTCTATTAGTGTGTTCCTGAAGAGTATAAACGCGGATCGAATGTCATATTGCTCTCCTATTAGCATGAAAACGTAATTACCAATGCAGTGTCCAATCCCAGTGTCTCCCAGGTTATGATTATCGCTCTGAAATTCGGACCCAGATGAAAGTTGACTGAGTCGCATCAAAACAGTTTTGAGTAATATGCCATAATAGATGTTGATGGATGAAAAGTGGATACTTCATTTAACATAAAGGTCCATCCTAATATTTTATTATTTTCTATTTTTATAATAAAATTGTGATGTAAAGAGGCTGGTCTCTTCACTTCAATCAGAAAAAAAAACAATCGCAAGTATGAGAAGTGATGCCAATAGTTATTGATCATAGTTTCATGAAGATTTCCTCTAGCGCAGCATCTCACTCGTACGGTCTACCTGGAGTCTTCCTATATCTAGTTGACCTTTCGATGGGAGCAATGATTTACAGTTTACATCCAATTGGTTCATTTTTTCTCCTCAATCTGATGCTTTTTTGATAAAAATATCACCTATGACATAAAGATTACAGAATATTTCATTCTTTCTTGAAAATAACAAACTTCATTTGAAAAAGGTAAGATATTGAATATTGATTCGTGAGTGAGATATCACGAAAACTCAAAACGCTGAAAATCAACATTGTCAGAGAAAACCAAATAAAAAACGTGAGTTATACGCATGTGATATATCATATTCCACAGAAGATAAACTACTTAACACCTACAGTTTTGATATTCGAAAATAATTTATAAGAGATTCTACATAAAAACCACTTTCAATATTTTGACAGTCTCAGAGCTGAATTTACTGTCATTTGTTTTTAAAATTCGACAACTCCCATACTAATTCTGCGTTGATTATTTTACATCTTTCAACGAGTCTACTTTTATGTATCACAAAAATGTCAGTTTTGGAAGTACAAACTTTATTTATCATTGCAACCGTTCACACCCTTATACTCATGAGATTTATATCGTTGGGCTTGGCTTTTTTGTTAACATTCGGAGTGGGTACTTATCAGTAACTCTTTATCAGTATGATAGAAGTATGGCCACACCTTTCTGTAATTCATATTTTATGGTATCGTTTAGGTTAAAAACAGTTGAAGCAATTCTCTAAAGAATAAATATTAATTCAGATTATCTTGTTACTTTTGTTGTACTTTCTTTACCCAAGTTTCTCTATGGATTTCGATTTTGGTTGTTATCCTTGCTGGTACATTTAATTGCAAAGCATTCAGTATCCTTCTAGCCAACTTCTTCAGCACAAACTTTATTATAATACGAACTTGTTTGAATTCCCTATGAGTGACGATATAACTGCATCTCCTAACGACTGCTGTTGTGACTGGTAGTCAATTAAAACAGATTATTTTTTATTGACTTGAAATTTGAACTTTATTAGCATGTGATTTGTTCTTTATTACTTCGTAAATTTGCTCTTTATTTATGTTTTGTTAATCAGTGCTATTCGTTGGAGTGCCAGGTTTCTAGAAATTCCCTGACTGCATTTCTGGTGTTTCCTCTGTCTGAAATTTCTACATTCTCCCAATCAAAACGGTGTCCGTAATTATCTACACGCATCGATATGAAAGAATACAACATGTTGGGTTTTTAACAGCTGATTTTGGTTCATAGATTCTGATTCGAAGGGGATTTCCAATTTGACCCATATAGTCCCTATCGTAGTTTGTGTAGTTTATTTTGTAAATGGTATTGATCTTATCTTCTGATGTTGGATCTTTTGGTCTGTACAATATTCAGTAGAGTGACTGTGTTCGCTTGTGGGCTGTATCTATTTCAAATAGCCTTAGTATTCTGGTCGTTAGTTCAGAGATATTCTTTTTATATGGTAGGAATGAATTTGCATTCCCCTGGCAACAGCCAGGTATTAGGAAAACCAGAAGAACACCAATATCATCCACAAAATAATGATTTAACAGAGAGGAATAACATCACATAGAAGTACCGGCCGGCGGAATAAACAACTTGTCTAATCCACTTTGATGACACTGTGATTTGAGAGTATTATGCGAATATGTTTTAGCCATGTGACGAAGAGTAGATAGCTTTCTGATAATTGACACTCACATTGTCACTCCAGATAACCTCTTCATCGACAACTTCAATATGAACTGAGGTTTCAAGATTCTTCTTTATTGGGATAACCATTTCTGATGATAAACGTGTGTGTAACTAGCTGTCCCAAGAGGTTTTCTTATCCACACGTTGGTATTCATGATGTTGTTAACTTACCACCTCACTTTCTGTGAATTTGGCTTCCTTTTCATCGGCTGATGAATCTGGTATGTCTGTATGTGTCTGTTCACAGCTGAGACATCTGTGGACTTAGTTACAGCTACAATACAACAAAATAGAAAAACCTGTATATACACTTTATTCAGGAGGGGGGCTTACTGCACTGATGAATAATTTTAAAACCTCACTTCTTGCTAAATGTCGTACTGAAGAGATATCCTGGAAAGGAAATCAAAGATTCTGAACTAAAACAGCCGGTTATGAACACAATTACAGTAATATCGTCTACATGACCTCCAGTGATCCCCATCATTTCTTCCTAGAAGTTTGTTCGACTGTCAAACAGGCATGTTTCTTTGATACATAAAAATTGTTGTTCAAAAAGCTAAGAAGAGAACTGCTAATAATTTTTATTGTGAATCAATCGTAATGAGACTTCATACTACACACTTTGATCAGACCCATTGCTATTACCTCACCTTTTTTAAAAGTTATGGAAAGACTTATTTTACTTAATCTTGAACCCTCTTTAAAGCCTTTTCACGACCCCAACCAGTTTGCCTATAAACATAGTAGGTGTACCTTAGATGCCGCTGTAGTTCTATGTCATAATATAGTCTCTAGTTTAGATAGAGGAGCCAAATATGTTCGATGTGCCTTCCTTGATTACACATCTGCATTTGACTCTGTTCCTAGGTCTCTCTTGTTAAGTAAGCTTGCTGCAACACAGAGTGAGAGCTGGATAAATAAGTGGTTGTATTCCTACTTTTCTGATAGGAAGCAGTACACTGTCTACAATGGAAAGTCCTCCACTACCTCACTTACTTTAGCTGGTGTTCCTCAAGGTGCTGTTCTTTCTCCTTTTCTGTTTTCTTTTTTCTTACATGACTTGCCCCATTCTGATGTAGCCACTTTTGTCAAGTATGCTGATGACCTCTCTGTCTCCATGCCTGTCAACTCTCAGTCAGACTGTTCCATATTAAATAACTTTCTCTCGGAAATTAGTCAGTGGTCCTCTTCAAACGGGTA
>OX235273.1:118723236-118796648 GCA_944472155.2 Trichobilharzia szidati | reverse complement strand
CAACGCAAATCTCGATACGGACAGAATTCTGTGTAATGGCGCCATATGTGAATGAGCTTGAAACAAAAGCCTAATTCAGTAATCTAGCTAAACAGGGAAGATCTAGTTCCAGTTTGATGTTAGGAAGCAGACCACTTCAGATTAACTATTTGAACTGTTATCTATGTCACATTGGTATTTCATAATTTTTTCGGCAAATAATCGAATCAGCTGAACCAATTAAATTATGAAAATCGGATCATGACATGTTGAGATAAAGATGCTGCAGTAGTACAATTGAACAAATCAGACCGTGTTGATAAATGCTCATCAATTTTGTCCAAATAAAAGGAATTTTTACAAGAGACATCTGAAGAAGATCCTACCGGGCACACACATTACCACTGATGAAAGCACCAAGGAAAATATATAAGGAACTATATGAAAAGCTTCCGAAATATAGTTAAACTCCACAAATGTTCAGTTTATCTAATGCAGAAAAAAAGGTAAACCACCCCCTTCATATCGTTGAGTCACGAAGTATCTGATGAAGGTTCATCTAATCCAATCCAAATTATTAACAAAATCTATCAGAAATAAATGGTTTAGTGATAAGCTCACTATGGTACTTCTCTAGATCGAATGCTTTATAAAAAGCTTCCAAGAAACCATCCTGTCAGTGACCATTAACACGCTTCACCCCAGTGACACTGGCAGTGTCGGTGATTTCATTAACTTTGAAGATTATACAAATGTCTTAAACCCACTCTAAATGTTCAGTAATACTAATCAAAATATCGATTTTACTCTAGAAATGCACTGTGATCCCCCATTCTACTCCCTTGATAACTTACTGCGGAGAAATAATAATAACTGAGTGGGAGAATCTATTAACGAAACTCTCACACGGAGTGGATAGTTTCTTAGTTATGAAAGCAAAGTCCCTGTAGGCGAAAAAAGGAATCTCAAATATTCATCTTCTTGAGGAGTCCTATAGCATAATATCAGGAATCTCAACCATCTCCAGAGAATCCTGACAAATAGTAGCCCTTCGTTCATGATTATAGAAAATTATCTGAAACCAAAGAACTCAAGTGAACTGGTCGATATTGCTGCTGAATGACAAAACTGAAAGTTATACGATTGCTTTGGAGGTAGGTTTCGTCAGAAGTGGTAAATCAGTTACAGAACTACTGAAAATCAGTAAGTTAACATTAACTTGTCATAGACTAATCTAACCATTTCGGGTTACCAGCTCAGTTCATTAATACCTGGCAATCCAGTCTGATTCCTGTGATCCCCTCCATTACTATGAGTTACAAATTCTTGACTTTATTTGGTGACAGAATAAGCACTAACACTACAAAGTATAGCTACGAAGTAATTCAGAGTTAATAGAACTTCGGTTTGACCACTCTTTTCCTTCTAATCTATAAGTGTGTTTACCGTCGTTTTCATAGCCATAACAATGAGTCTATTTTATCAAGAAAGCTATTATTCACCAGTGTCCATTACTAGAACTCCCTATTTAATTTCCCATTTCAAAATCTATGTGTATTGTATCGTTTTATCTTGAAATCCGCTTTGTTTTTTGTCTCTAACTATAAATAATCCTTGAACGTTCATGCCCTATCGTAATACAGTCAAGAATACAGAGCAAAGTTGATAAAGTTTCTGCAACTGAATTTCCAATTCATGCCAGCTTCGCGCAATCACACACTTATGAAACTTGGGTAGTGAGTATCAGAATTTCTCGGTCTTAACACCCTTAGTCATAAGAGAGCAACCTCCTTATGACATTTGAAATCTCGATAAAATGTGTTCTTCATTTTTTAACAACTTACCACGCTCGGCTAAAAGTCACATATATACATGTATATATATATCTTATATATATATATAAATATATAGTATGAGTCCGGTAATCTTTGTTTGAATTAAGCTTCTTGAAATGATCCTTTGAAGTAGACATGAACTTTCACTATAGTGACTTTCGATTTCAATTGGAGCGTGTTGTCCTGGTTATCAGTGTCAAACAAAGAAGTACACCGAGATAATTACCCCTCTCCATCGAGGATCATATGGAATGCTTAAGAAAAATCCTTCTTAGATACTGTATTCTTATTACAGGATAAAATATGAGTACTGGGGTCTTGCATTTTGGTGAAGCAAGCAAAAGAGATTAGATAAATAAGAAAAAGGCACAAACAGCGAAGAAAATTTTCTTTTCGACGATTCATTTTCATGAGCTGTTGTACAATCGTAATTATAATTAACAAAGAAATCTTTAGACCAATCGGATACTGGTAAATTTTGTCCTTGGAAAATTGTATTACATAATGTAAGGTGTAAGAAGGGATGACTAATTGTAAGTTAGAAAGGAGACAGAAGTTGGCATGACGTAATAAGTGTGAGATAGTGAATAATCAATAATCTCGTGTAAAATGGACAGGAACTAGTGGAAAGGCTATAAAGTGTTTTTTTCCTGTCCATTTTACACGAGATTATTGATTATTCACTATCTCACACTTAATACGTCATGCCAACTTCTGTCTCCTTTCTAACTTACAATTAGTCATCCCTTCTTACACCTTACATTATGTAATACAATTTTCCAAGGACAAAATTTACCAGTATCTGATTGGTCTAAAGATTTCTTTGTTAATTATAATTACGATTGTACAACAGCTCATGAAAATGAATCGTCGAAAAGAAAATTTTCTTCGCTGTTTGTGCCTTTTTCTTATGACTCAATATGGGAATATTTCGTTCAGATTAGAGAAATGTCATTCCACAGGATGATCTGAAATTCTAAGCATAACGTATTGGCTAAGGTTATAGAGACAGAATAGAAAACAAATTCTCTCGGACACCAGTATATCTCTGTTAAAGTTCTTTAGCCTAAGCATGCCAATAGAATAAATATCAAACATGCGCTGTTTGACACATCAAGATACGGTGAGACGATTTGAAGCTATAGTCAAGGTCCTGCAATAGAAAATGGCTTAGTATTGCACAAAGAACACCTAGTAAATAATAGGAAAATTCAGAGATAAGGTGAAACAATGATTCCTCTGAATACCATCCCTAGATTCACTAACGTCAGTTAATCATGGAGTATACATTTCAGATTCATTATTTGCCAAATTATTCACACAGTTCCAGTTTCACCATAATCTCGAAAACAGAAATAACTGAGATCATCATATGCAATGTGCTTGTTGCCATAAAGGAAAGGATAAATTTCACCGTTAACTGCATAAATTAAAAATTAATTTGTAAATTTTCAATTTGATATGTAGTATTACTAATTTTCCGAAATAGATAGCTGAAATTCGGGTGGAGTGAACTGATTCGGCTCTCTGGGTTTAGTCAAATGATGTACAGCGCTGATGAAGTCAGCTCCAAGCGAGTGAAACCTCCTTCAAATGCTAGGATCCCTTATGTCCGACTGGTGAGCATAAAAATATCTCTTGTTGCTAATTGGAAATCGTTGAATAACTCAGAGGAAATGAACAGTCAAGCAAAATACGACTAACCTTGATTTACTGAAACGTGAAAACATATCAAAGCTACTCGTCCAAGCATTTTTTAAGCGTATTGTCTAAGGAAAGAATATTAATACGCACGTGAAATATCCACGCCACGTTTGACGTCGGAAAACATTTTCAGATTGTGGGGCATATGAGACGATTTAGACTAGAAGTGGTAGGAATCTTTGGAGGAGGTTACATGTAAGCAGACTGTCAAAATTACTAATTGAGCAGTCAGTAGTCTACTGTGGTGGCCCCTCTTTATATGATATAACTGTTGATGACTTATATTCTCTCTTATTCATGTTATTATTACTAGTTTCACAATTCTTTTTATTTTTCTTTTGGCGTTTTTCAATCTTCCTAATGAATTTAGAGGATAGTTATTTAAAACCAACGCCTCTTTTATCTGTTTTATTTCATCATTTAGGTCTTTTTTGTGCTACTTAGTGCCATTGCTCGGTTTGTTAAACACTTAACTAAGCCTGCCTTATAGTTAAAGGATTAGATGAGATATTTAGACTTTCTTTGAAGTACAATATGAGCGGTTAAGGGGACTCCATATTTGATCATACCATCACGCATATGATTACTTGGAAACCTGAATCTATGAAATGTTGTCAGATGTGAACAATTCCGCTTTGTTTTCTGTCAAGTACAACTTTGGTGATAAAATGAGGACAATCATCACAAAGATGGAATGTAGTTTGAAAAGTTCGTTGACCTGCTATATATTTAATTGCAAGTCATCAACAGCTGCCACTGTAGTAGTTGGCAAGCTCATTATTACACTCTGTTATTTTATTATTATATTTGAAGGGGAAGAAGATCTTCTTCGTGATCTAATCGAATGGTAATTAGGCAGAAGTTAGTTGACAGTCATTCACACTGTAACAATGAGTAACCAGTGGTGAGTTCAGTAAAACTCAGCTAGTAGGGCTCCAAATCAGTGCTTTTGTGTGGTTCAGTGACAGACCGCAAACGTCTGGCAACAGTTGCCCTCGTTCTGTAATGAATATCAAATGGCCAAAAATAACAAAGAAATCTTTAAACGAATCAACGAAGAACTTATTGCCCAGACGATATGCAGAAGTATGCAGAGACAGATAGAAGGCACTCTGAGAAGACCTCTGAGTGGTCGCGCGCCAGGCCAGCGCTTGAGTACAAACAGAATCTAAAATGACGAATTAGGAGTTTGAGAGAGACATGAATGAGAGTGAACGATGAGAAGAGGAGTTTTTATGAGCCTTCATGGAGACAGCTAAATACAACTACAGAAAAGGGAATAAAATGGTGATTTGTTGTTTAGGACCTTTGTTGCACACAGAATGCAAGCGAATTAATTAATGGATAAACCTTCACCACAGCCAAGTGTTACATATAATCATTTACTTTTGTATCAACTGCCAAAAATCTGTAGCATTACAGCCCTGGTGAGAAATTTGTCAAACGAATATTTAGCCAAATCCGTCGTTCTTTGACGATCACCTTTAGAGTCGAAAACTGCTTTCTCTCAATATTGTACACTGCACTCATTAATTTCCGTAATAAACTTGAAGGGTTATTTGTAGAACAGGAAGCTGTTTGCGTAATATTTCCCTGTTTGTTATGCGCTTTCATTTATGTAACAGTGTGCAAGTCTAGAATTTTACAACAAAAATTTCTGCTTTAAACTCTCAGTTAATAAACCTACCATCTTCATCTGATGAAATAATAAAATAAACCCACATCATTGCATAATTGAATTAATCCACAAAAGATTGATTTACATTGAAATAAAAATAACTTGTGATTAATGTGTCATACTGAAGCATAATGTTGCGCGACCTCCCCTAAGAGGGAGAAGGGGACGAATTTTTCAAGAGATCACTCTATGAGCTCACCTTGTAACCAGTAGGTCCTGGACTAGAAACCCGGTATGTGCATGCTGATGAAGAGTCTCAAAATCGTACAAAAAAGCTGTCAAGTTCGCCAAGGTTTTTCAGTGGTTCCCTAACTGATGTCAGCTTATGATAAAATCCTGTAACCCATTACTCGAGTGTTGCAATTGTAGATCTCCAAAAAGTTGCTCATGGTTGACTTGAGTGTTCAAAGCTGCGTGATATATTACATTATGTAACTGTATATATATTATAAAGCAGTGACTTGCACCGATATAACAAAGTTTGAAACTCACCTTCTAGCTTGACTGACGAAAAAATTAATTTTCGAAAATACCTCTATGAATAAACTGAAATTTAGTATTTATAGAAAAATATATACTGAGTCACAGCTGAAATTTTGAATATTTAATATTTATGAAACCGTCATAAGCCAGTTGCACGAGAATATAATGCCCTTTCTCAGCAATTGAAGTCAAAATTAACTTCACAGAAGATTTTATTCATTCATTAAAATAAATCAGCCCATTTCAAGATAATTTTCACATGGGAAACACAACCTCTTTTCGTTTTCAGACTGTCAACATTTCGTGTGAGGACTTATGGTCTGACACATGAGCCAGTTATAGCTAATCTCATGAGTTCTATATATTTGCAAATTTTCATTTTTTTAAACAATGTCAATTAAAATACTTTGATGTACTTTTAGTAATTTCTGATAAGATCGAATGTACCCACCAGCTGAGATGCATCTCTTTTCTGATTTTATCCAATTGGATATTACAGTAGCAAAAAATTGGTACTCGTTACAAGAATGTACGAATATTATTTAATTACTGATGTGTCCATAATGCCTGAAAACGTCTTTAACACTATTTAAGGGGGTTGAATTACAAAATGTGAAAAATCAAACTCTTTTCGAAGCATCATCAGTAATTTGAGCTACAAATATCATTCAACAATCCTTTGTTTCATGTATGCTTGGTCGTGTTGAAGCAACTAATCAGCAATAGTTTTGACTGCCACAATCTACAGGAGTCCTGTGATGAAGCCATGATTATGATCACTTGTAAAGAAATCAAAGTTTCTGTGTGCATCTTATGATAAGTAGCGGTGTTAACATATGTGCTGAGTCCGCTTTCACACTAAACATGCATTCATGTGTCACACATGACGGTTGTAACGCTAGTGCGCACAGACAAAGTGGTCATCTAATTATTCTCAAAAGCCTAAACGTGCAGTTATCTGTCATTTCACGAAGCCGTGGATGAATGTCTCACCGCCAGTAATACAGATCATTAGATTTCAATGTGAATTTCTGAATGAGAACTCCTGAAGAAGTGAAATATTGGCAAACCAGTTGAAATTTTGTTTAAAAAATATCCATACTATAAAATAAAATTCGTTTGAACATCAGTCATCAGAAATGTATGTCTGTTAGGTTATTCATTTACTTACGTAATTCTTCAATGTGAAATAAAGATGCGTGTGTACATCTGGTTATATTATAAACACCATATGGGGTGAAGTGTGAAGCATTTGCGTTAAATTTATCTGTGCAAATATTTCTGGTAGTTCTGTGTTGCCTATCATAGTTTCATATACTGATGCTATTACAGTGTAAGGGACATCCGATTGGTGACTTAAAACCAAAAAAACATTTGCGACTGATATTTTCAATGCTTCACGAACACTGTTTAACTTCTTGTGTTCATCCATCTAGCCTACATTTTTTTTCCTTCACGTTCCCAGTGGAATACAGGGCTTCAAGCTAGAGGTTTGAAGTTTCTGTAGCAGTGTTTATTTATTTTTAAGGATGAGGTTGCTAGCCTCATGCCCAACCTTTCCTCTTTACTGGCTTTTTATTACTGGTTTGGCGAGGTAAAGGAGTTCGTCGGTCGGGGATCGAACTCCGGACCATGTGCACGGCCGGCGAACATCCTAACCACTGTGCCACCGACGCACTGGTAGCAGAGCCTACATATTCATATATAAATGCAATCTATACATCTCTTTAAATGGCATGATATGACTGTGGATACATTTGATTGCTATTCAAATCATCTGATAATTCCTGATGTTTAAAAGTGATAATAATGCAATTCTAAATTTGGATATAAGGGAGATTTGTAGGTCAGCAGGGTGGTATTGATGCACTTGTCTTCTATGAGCTGGATGGTTCAGTCGCGAACCTTTCATTCCCTTACGAGGCAACATCTATGACACATACTTCATTCTGGAAGTGAGTGTTTGATTTTCTCAACGAGTTTATGAGTCACCTCTCTCGGTAACCTTGTACGAGACTGTTTTTGTGTGTTTTCCCATCCACCAGTCCAGTTGTATTGGTACTCATTGCTTTCTTGATCTGACATTTGACCTGCAGTTCACATGATATCTTTCTTAAGGATCGGTAAATCTTGTCTATGCCATTGTTTATAAAGATTGTTGATTTACCTAAATACTTATGTTCTAGAAATCCTCTTGCGTTTTCGATGTTTCCTCTGTCTAAGTTTTGAACATTACTCCAATCGAAATGGTGTCTTTCGTCGACTATATGCAAGGATATTGAGAAAATGGATATCTAGTCTTTTGACGAGCAATTATTATTCATGAATGTGAAGACAAAGAGAGCGAATGCACTCATTAATTAAAAACGCTACGTTATCAACAGAATTTCTCTGTTCAAGGAGAAATCGATCAAATTATACGTTCACAAATATGGATTGGCTGCAAAATTACAAGACTGATTTTCCCTCAAGCAGAAATACCTAAACATATTTTCCTATTAGGTTATCACGTTGAAATAAACAAAATTTGAAATTTTAGTTCATTTGGTGAAGTGTTTTAAATTGAATGCTGCCCATACGCGGTTGATTTAATTAAATGTTTCCATGTAATTAGAAAAATTTTCTAGTTATTCGGTAACTGCAATAGACGAAATAACTCTATATTATCGTCTCCCGTGTCCACTATCCTTATTGATAAGTTGGCGTTATCCTAATGATCAAAATGATTTGAGCATTTAGTGAAATTTATCTCTCTTTTTTCCGTCAAATTCCAACTTACGCACAGCCTCTGCAATTAAGGAAATAGGAAAGTAAACAATAAGTATGATAATGTTGATAAAATTTTGCTTACGTTCTCTGTTAAAATTAAATTTTAGCTTCTCAAATCGATCGTTTGAATTCCACTTGACTTTCACCTTGGTATATTTGCTTTTGTGTTGGCTATCCGTGTTATGCACAGTATAATTTCTTTTTACTTTGGATGCAATGCTATGAGTGCGTTGCGCTGGATGCAGAAACAACTTTAATTAAAAAATTGTTGATTGGTAAATTTGGACTACACATTCACTATACACGTAGGAATCTCTAATCACTGGTACTAATAATGGCTGTTTCATAAGACGATATGAATATAACGAAATATTTGTGAATACATTAATCACACGGGCTCAATATCACACATTTATAACTACGGTTTGTGTTCGTCTACTGATTTCTGGATCGCATAAATTCATCAGAAGATGAGCATTCAAAAACCCCTAACTCATTAAACCTCTTATTCAACACGATTCATTATACTCACTTTTACATGCTAGAGTGAAGTGAATATTAGTATACCTTTATGCATATAAGATTAATGTTATTCCATTTCATAGGAATAAATGTTTCTTTCAAATGATAATGATCTTATTTATGGGCTATATTATTAGACAGTTCTAAGGTCCCTTCCCATTCCAGTCATTTTAATGATCAACTTAGCGTCTGATGTATCTCACATGTTTTAGTAAATGAGTTTTATTCATCATCTTTTAATTTGGTTCCCGATAGTAGGTAAACCAAAAAAAACATTCCACCGAATAAGTTTTCAAAGTCTAGTCTTCAGCATCTGTTGATTCTTGATGCATTTTTTCGTTGTTTTCATATTTGTCCTTTGTCTACAAAAGCAGCAACAATAAAAGTGCTGAAATGTTGTCATTGGTCCAGCTAAAAACCACAATCTCGAGGTATGAGATGTTTTTCCCTTTGTGGAAAAAAGCGGATGCTTCATGACAAGGTAGCAGTCCTTGTGTTTACATTGACGTAATCAAATCGTCTGGGATTTCTGAAGATATAATTTATTTGAAAATGCTTCACAGACATTTAATCCCTGGCAGTTTCATTTGCTGTCACAAAAAGAATCTACAGTCTTATATTTTCATACCCTGACGAAAACGCTGTCTTGAAGGGTATCATTGTATGTGACTTTGACAGTTTTAACATTTTATCCCTACTTCACTTATTCACTAAAAACCGCTTTTATAATTTTGTTTCTTTCTGTTCACTGAACACTATATTCACTAACTGGAATGACTGAAAGTCCAGATAGTATATTTATTCCTTCTTAAACATCTGGATTTCTGTTGAAACTATTTTGCCATACGATGGTATCATCAACTGTGATTCCTTTTATGGTAGAAAAGACATCACCAAAGTAGCAGACGGGTGTAGTTAATTTATGTGGTCATATAAACATGATAGTAGGCAGATCATTTTAGATAATAACGCTCAAAACGACTAAATTATCTAAAAAGAATGAAAGAAAATTTCAAGCAAAGATACATATATGTAAATTCAGAAGGATATACAACATCCATTCACTGTGAGATCTACTTCATTTAATTCAGACGAACTGAATCATAAAAAGCTGTTAATGTTAGATGGTTGGAGGCAGTCAGCAGGAAGCCTTAGACCTAGGTTTTGTGCTAGTTACCACTCGTCAGCAAAGCTTATCTGCAAACATGAAGGAACTCATGTCCTTCCTGAGATTCGAAATCAAGTTCTAAGGCTTCCTGTTGATTCACTTCACGAAGAATACATTTATTTATCAATTAACATGTAATACAAAATCCATGGCACCGTGGAAATTATTTTCCTCAGCACCGAATGCCATGAATTCACCAAAATCAGCTGTTACCGGGATAATGTGAGCTCATCTTTTATTATTTCGAGGATTCTTCTCAACTGGTTACAACCAAGGCAGTGCAAGATTCACCACCGTCTCTTTCTGAGTAGCAATTGCTTCAGCAAAGCGTAGCAAGTTAGGTTTCTTTTGCTTGTTGATTATTTTGAATGACTTCAAGTTGTCTACATTATGACCAGTGTCTAATAGATGACGCGCAATTGCACTGTTTAATACTTGTGGACCTTTCAGTCTCAGGTTCTTTGGTATGTGTTCAGAAATCAACTTCACTGATAGAATTCAGTCTGCACCAAACAAAGGACTGGACTCATGATACTAATTACCAGATGGTGTCCAATCAAAGTATAGAAATCTGTCTGCGGTATAGATTGAGAACCATTCATTCTAATAGCTCGATGGTAACGATAATATTTTAAAGGTGTTCATCTAAGGTTAGTAGAAGCTATTCAACTTAAGCATTAAATATAATTAATGACCCATCACTGGCTATGTATATTAAGATTGGAAAATTTGTTACATTATGTGGATCACAAGTAAAAATCTTTGAAAAAGGACCACATTCAAGTCTACTACAGAGCGTATTGTGAAAGATATTTTCATTTCTAAAATTACCATCACCCCCTTAGTACTTAGTAAATTCAGGTGATAAGATCGGATGAGATACAGAGGATGTTCAGCAATCTTATCCTGATTACTGCTAAGTTAATTATGTCCGATGTGATAACAACATGACCGTATTCCTTCAGGAGACGGAAAGCAAACCCCTGTCAGTTAATATAATATATCCGAATAAAACGCTGTCAATTTACGTGAAGGCATATAACTTACGTTCGTCACTAGATCCTAAATCAATATTTAGAAAAAATGTTCCTGTTGTTTATACAGCCAAATTTATTCTGTGCTGTTATAGCTATGATATGATTTCTGTTAGTATTCGTGCTTTACAAACCGATCGAAAGAAAGGCTGGCTACCTTGTCAAGCTGGCAAAGAAGGGCGACCTAGGCCTGTGCAAGAACTGGCATTGAATCATGCTTTTGTCCATGCTAATTAAATCACTAAGTCGCGTCATCTCGGAGAGAATACAACGTGCTCCAGATGTAGATTTACGTCAGCGGGAATAAGCTGGATTCAGGAAAGGCAAATTACGTGCTGATGATATTACAACTTAACGCATTGTCATTCAGCAGAGCATAGAATAGCAGTCAACCCTCTGTATGCACCAACTTCATTGACTTCGGAAATGCTTTAAACAGACAGTGTTGACTGACAAGTAATGTAGAAACTACCTCACCCCTATGACGTGCCCTAAATCTTCATCAACCTTATTCAACAGTTATATGACAGTCGCGCGTGTCAGTTGATCCACAGCGGAAAATTCAACGAGGCGTTTGAAGTGAACATAGGAGTAAGACAAGGCTGCCTATTATCACCGATGATATTCCTAATTGTGGTGGACTGAATTATGCGTCAGACTGTGCGTTGGGAGTGAGAAGACAGTAATACATTTGACCGATAAGAAGACTCTAGAATATCTGGACTCCACAGATTATATGTTTGGTCTCACACAAACTCAAAGATCTACAGGTTAAAACCAACAAACAGAGTGAAAAAGCAGATGGTGAGGGTACGACTTCACGTGAACATCGAGGAGACGGTAGTGGTGAATTTAACCAACCAAACAAGTGCAAGAGCACATCCAGCACCAATCACCATCAACAGGAGAGATTTTACAGGGGTTACCTTCTTAACTAATCTATTATCACTTATCGTCCATACCACAGGCAGAACAGATGAAAGTGTCAAATCCAGCCAGAATCGGAATCGCAAGATACGCCTTCATTGACCTGGAATCAATTTGGAAGTTGCCTGCGCTCCACTGCATAAAAAACAAAATTTGGATTTTCAACACAAATGTGAGATCAGTCAGTTCTTCTATATTTGTCATAAACATGGCTCACGCTTTACGAAAAGGATTTCTAACAAATTACAGACCTTATCAACAACTGCCCCCTTCTCTGCCTTCATACTGAAGAGCAAATAGTCAACCAGAAAACCTTAGCAACAAGAAGCCCTGTCAAAAAACCAACTAAAAGGCGATTGGTCAACTAATACGTAGTAGAAAATGGAGATGGTTCGAGCATAGGTTGAGGAAGCAGCCGAATGACATCGCGCACCTAGCGATCGCTCGAGTGGAATCTCAATGGACAATTGGATCGTTGGAGGGTGAAATGGAAGAGATCGCAGGGGGAGTAGATGAAAGATTATGGTCTACCGTAGATACAGATGAGGAGGACAGTATCAAGTAGAATAAAGCCTAGATGTGTTGCTGAAGCCCTATGTTCCACTCGAAACTCATTGGAATAATTACAATAGAATATGTAAACATATTAGTGGATGTGAATCAAATGAAACCATTATAATTTCATTCATTGGGGAATACAAAAAACCTTTATTATAATGAATATCATATACTCAATGCCTGAATTTTTTCAAACTGTTAGAAGTGAACTTGGTTGGGACATGCATAGATAAAACCCTCTTCAAAAACTGTAGTTGGAACCGATAACGTATGACTGCTGTAAGTAAAACCAACCTTTTCACCAAAGTCATAAACGAGACAACATTTAGAGTTTGATGAAAATGAAAATATCACTGTTTTCTACTAATGGTAGTTCATATGGAATTCAGTTTCAGTCATATTTACAAATCAACAATGTTCTTTACTTATTTCTCATCGTTTTCCAATGATAAATGAATATAATTATCAAGTATGAGTTTCTAGGGATTTATTTGGTCACAGGTTTGATTATGAGTTCAAATCATTTTGAAAACCTTTGGATAACCTCGGAGTACTGTACAGCTGTTTCGTCCTAGTCTGAGACTCTTTATCATAAATCACTCACTGGAGTTAGATCCCAGGATTTCCTGGTAGCAACGGGAGTTTGTAGACCACTCAGTTACTGGGACTCAGTCGAATCGTCCATGAACTCCAACTTCTACCAAATGATTGTATGCCAAACTTCAGAGTCTTAATCTGCGTATACTTGAAAGTATTGACGGTGAAAGGCGCTGATTTTCAACTAATAGATTCTCCAGATGTAAATGACATGTGTCAAAAGATGTACGCTAAAATTACTTAGGTTTATGAATATTTTAAGATGAAAGTTACTGCTGACTGAGAGAACATATATGAAAATCAGTGACTTATTTATTCTCCGTGCTGTTGGTGTCATTGTTGGTGAACATTGAATCGTTTGTTTATGCGGACTGGTGTCCATTTGGCTGGAGACAACAAGGCTATCACTACTTGATCTTATTCTGGTTTTCAGCAGATTGATGAATGCTATCAGAAGTAAACGGTATATTATGTTAAGGTTAATTTTTAGACTTTGCACATATTAATGGTAATTTTGTTTCATTATCAGTGAAATAATAAACAATCGTGTTGCCATACTCTTTCCTGATGTTCCGCGTTGGTTCCTATGCATAGAATTCTGCCTATTAAGTTTAGTCTTCTGAGACCACGGACCAGTATCTTTTGCTATCTAGACATTTGACAATTGGGTTTACTTATTAAGGTTAATTACCGTAAACATGTATACAAACATAAGTTAACTCTAAAAGCATGAAGACTTACCAGCGGTAATTTCAACGCAAATGACCAAAGCCATCAAAAAGAAACGAATGCCCGGTAAAATCTTCATCACAGTATAACCCTAATGCACAAATATGAGCATCAACTTATTCTACAAGTATTTATACCGATTTATTTACTGAGTGACAGTAAAAACAAAGAATTCATTTGTAACTATTTTGACAGCTAAACGCATCCGATATCTTTTATGTGTCAAAATCGACCACAACTGTTAGACAATGTTAGAACGTTTATGTATCAGACAGACATTTTGAAATGTGAATAGACGATTTCTATCACGTTCATGGGGCGGATATTATATCTGGTAAATCTGTCAACACTCTAACCACTGAAACAATCACATAAACGCATCACGTTTAATCGATCGTTTTCAGATTTACAAATTTCTATGCAGCATATATATATATAGGATCTAGGTACCATGGTTAACTGTACTTCTATAATAGGTTGATTTCAGTTGCTGCAAGAAATTTCACTGTACCACATTGTTACATCAAATAAAAATTACCGAGTTCAAATATATATGTTCAGTTTATCAGAATGAAATTCTACTTTCTCTCTAGTAGAATTCATCCTCATTTGAAAACAAGAGGAAAGCATTGCTGATTGTGTGCCACTGATGTCTTTATGATGAAACAAAAAGACTTAGGTTTGTTTAACGCGTGATTCGTACGATATAACATAAGCTCCCATTGAGACAATAATTCAAGAGGTGTTAAAAGTGGAAAATCAACGATTATATACAAATGTGCAGGAAGAATATTAAACACTTGATTCGTCCCCAACATCTGAATTGATTATATTATTATTGTTCCCTTGGATTCCGGGTGGAAACAATACATCTCCATACTGTTCCATTTTCCGTGGCCCTCCCCACCTGGCGCCGCTCCACATGTCATCTTCAGACCTGTGCCCAGTCAGTCAATTGCCATTTAGGTCTCATTCTAAACTAGTACATGAAGTCATTAGGCATACTCCTAGGCTTGTATCTGAACCACCTCCGTTTTCTTTGGAATATTTTTTGGAAAATTGGTCCTTTAAATGATTCTTTCTTATAGCTTCCTGCTGTTACTTCTTTCCGGCTGGCTATCTGATGCTGAGTGTAAAGCGGAGGCAGTTGCTGATAAAATTCTGCAGCTGGTTGACCGGAAGTGTTCTTTGCGACGCTCTGACGAAGTTCTGAGACATAAAGAAGAAATGACTCACTTGATATTGGTGTTGAAAATCCGAATTAAGTTCTTCATTGATAGTCCAGAAGATGACCAGACTGATTTCAGATTGGCAAAGGTTCGATTAGCCTTCCTAATTCAAATTTTGACAACCTTATCTGTTCTGTCGCCTGCAGCTGAAACTATGCTACCTAGACAATTGAAGATATTGACCTCTTTCAAATTTATTCCATTTTATAGTGATTAGTGCTTGTTTTTATTGTTGTTGGTTGGTTATTTTTATCACCTCCGTCTTCTCTATGCTCACTTCAAATCTTGTCTTCCTTTACAGTCTGTCTTCATTCTCAAGTCTTGAAGTTTACTTGATATTGGACATGAATCATCCACGAAATGCAGATATTCCAGAACCTTCTTAATGGCTCAGCGTATTACTGTCTTCTCGCTTCCTACAGACCAGCACATAGTCCAGTGCATCACAATTAAGAATATAATCAGTGATAATAAACAGCCGGCTAGTCTTAGTCATGTCATCACTCCAAACGCTGCGATCAGTTTTCCATCGTGGGTCACCTGAGAAGTGATAAACAGGTTTCTATACGAAAAGAGAACAAGGCAGATGAAACCTGTAAAAGATGTTCGAGCAAACTCAATTACCAAGGAAGAGAAACAAATAAAACAACGGGCTGATCACTTCAAAGGACTCTTGAACTGACCGTCAACTGCAAATCGGCCAGAAATACCACCACCAACAGCACTCACAGATATTTTTCACTACATTGTGTTTCTGTAGCATAACTGTGATGTAAAGAGGCTGATCTATTCACTTCAATCAGAAAAACAATCGCAAGTATGAAAAGCGATGCCAGTGGTCAGGAGTGATAATGAATTAAAGGGTCACTCAATTATTATCTTAAGCGTAGCGCAAGGTTAACTGGTGTGAAAAATGATGCAGAATTCATTCAGAATTGTGCAGTGGTATTGGTATCCTAAAATATTTCAAAAATCCCCTCATCATTGAAAAGTATAACCGAATAAAACGTTTTCAAAAAGACTAACTCCCGACCAAGTCGAATCCCTTCAAACATTCGTAATGACAGTAAAAAGAAGAGTTTCGCAGATCTCTGGCAGATGGCGAAATTCCCCAGAATCCGACGAATTAATTTATTCACGAGGTTACTAAAGCAACGCGAACCTCAGGAACCAAGAAAAAGGTATTATTAACTAAGAGACTAGATGTACAAATAACCGAAACTGATTATCCAACTGATCACATCCGGTGAACCTCACCTAGTTTACTAGTTGAGCAGCTCACCAGCTGGTCCTTATCTTGATAAAAGAGGTAAGACTGGGTGTTATCAAATGTGTACCAATTCTAAACGTTCGTCCTGAATTGTCATAGTGGACAGCTTAGAGGTGAAAAATGGCATACGACAGCTTTCACCACTCAGATACAATACAAACTTCACTATGCACTTGAAGTTTGAGTGCACGTATTTCCGTAGACTGGTGTAACTTCACGCGAAGGCGGATTTTCGTTCCTCTGACTGAGATAACAAGATGAATTTTGGGGAGGGACCATGGAAATGCAAATGGTTGACATTATTTTACAGAAAGTCAAGTGATTGCAATTCAAAGTCATCCGAGGAAACTGAAACGACTATATCGAGTATTAATGATATAACGTATCATGCATGTATTCAATTGGTGGATGGTGACTAGCAGTGGAATCCAGGATATGTATTTCGTCCTATTTGGGATTCGTCATCTGGATGTGACTACATTCCCCAGTGGGTGATGATGTTCTCACCGAGGCTCAATGTGATTGTTCATTGTTGTTCTCCTATTGCTTACTTAACCATTACACAGGCATTACAGTCCATCTTTGATACAGATGATGTTTGTAATGGATGCAAGCGATGGATAAATTTTCATTCAATACTAGGAAGAGGTTATTATCATCGCTAAGTACGAAATGTAGTTATTCGCACTTTTTCCTACCTAATATGTCTAACAAGTGCAAATATTTCGTCTATGTTATTCCAATTTGTGGAACAATTCCAGACATGGCATCTTCTGACCTAAACATAAATTATTCACCAACTGATATGAGATGTAATCACCTACTTAAGTATCCGTAGTTTTTACCACTAGAATAGCTGGTTCTAAGGAGACTTTTAAAAAGATGGAAGGTTGTGTGGGCTACTGAAAAACTAGAATAACTGCAGTGCAAAGATAATGACGTCTTGAATTAACCTGGTAGCTAAATATCTGAATAGGTCAAAAATATTACCTCATAACCTATAAGTATTCAGAAGCTAAAGTGAAACTGCTACAGCCATCCCACATCCGTATTTCCTCTAATTTTCCTGATTCCTTCTTCTAACTGAAGAACAGATGTAGGGAGAAGGATGGAATAAGTCGAATGCTACTGACAATCTTGACTCACAGTAGCCAGCATAAGAAACCAAAATATGAAATCTTCGAAATTTGAAACACTTTGAGCAAAATGCTATTCCATTGCCATTTCAAATAAACTAATGAATGAAGTCGGTTTTCCTTAGTTTGGTGTAGTGAATACAATCCATATATCTATGGCTATTATAAGCAGCAGGTTTGATAAAACTGTAAGGAAGACAATTTCACTGCGATGACTATGAAAAAACACTGAAATTCGTGATAATTGTATTTTCAAGCCAACCAGATTGCTATAAATATTCACTTGCATATATCTGGTCTATAAATAAACACCGTAGTTCAACCCTTATCGTTGAGATGGCCTGAGTATTTATGCACCTGGATACTCACATCTCTTTCTGCATGTAGACAAATGTCATGATATCACTTGAAATACATACAGATTAGAAATTGTCTTAAGTAAATCTGCGATTCGTCTGCCTGATATTCTACAGTGGAGAATACCGTTGAGTTAAGCTGAGTAACGCAGTTCCTTTCATAAGACACTGTTAAAGTTTTAGTCAACCACCACCCAGATAGTTTGGACTAAATCATCTTATGAGGTATCAAAACATTTGAAGTCTAAGAAAAAGCTACTAACATGCTTAGCTGAAACATTGAGATATATAAAAATAGCAAAGTTAAGAGATTGTAATCAATAAACGCATAATCTGTCAAAACGTCCTCTCGTGTCTCTGCATTTATCTCGTGGTCGTCATGATATTTTAAGTCCTTTTTGACAAAATAAACTTTGTCCGCTGTTGTTTTGTAGCGTTTTTTCAAAATCCAGCAGTAAAACTGCAACGTATCTTAACTTCTACATGTTACAACACGTATAACTGTCATATCTTACAGTATCGATTTTCTACATCCTGACAGTCTACATGAACTGCATTGTAAATCAATATTTGCTGTCATATATTAGCGACTGTATTTTATTATTTAAAAAGAAGACGAAATCTTTTTTTATTATTTTGATACACGTAGATGTTTCAGTTAGAAAGCGCTGTTCTATAAGTTAAAATGAACTCGAAATTGTATTATTCAACTGAATCGCACGCAAAAATATGACTGGCTTTGTGTACTCCTAATATAGACTCTACAAAATAAGAAATCTTCATAAAAATGTAGATAGCGTTAGTGTTTGCATCACGTTTCATACGTTTAAATTTAACTCTGAGTGAGGATGGTCATGAGAAATGAATGTACAAAGGGTTTTGTCCATTTCAGCAGAAATGAAGATGATACATTTACCTAGTTTCGATTTTTTATAGTTTGTAGTACATGTAATTATGTTTGTAGATTTAGGAGACGTCTGCAAGAATGCCGAATTATTTACTTGGAACAGATACAAAATGCAGTAAAAATGCTGAAATATGACGTGTATTTAGCAAAAAGTATTCCCTAGTCATTTATCAACGTTTATTTACCTCAACAGATGCTAAGAAAGTGGGGCTCACATTCACTTGTCTCTGTGATTTTGGTTCTAGGTAGAAAGCGACATTTTACTTTACTTTTAGACAGTGTAACTTATCTTCCTGTCTCTTGAGTGAACATCTTCAGATGAATAAACGAACCCACAGTATAATCGGATCTTCTTCAAGGTAACCGAAATTATCAGGTTCCAAAGACTGACAATATGCAAAATCAAACGATTTCACAAATTCTCAGTTTCAGATGGAAAATAGAGAAAGGCCATAGTGATCCGTCAAAATATATAAACATTCCATAAACCCTGTCAAATAATATGAGCTCTTACTATGAATGATACATTGATCCTCAGACGATTAACAACTACGTTGTTTAAATTCTGTTAACCCATTTCAGTTTTATTCGATATCCATTTATCTTTAGTTAATGTATACAGTATGATAGCGACACAAAGCAAATGACAACGATATAAACTGAGTCGGATTTAGAAAAAGTGGTTATAATGCTAATCATGAGATACTATGGTTTCCTAGTGTATTACAGGTCGCTGACCTTTCAGAAGCAGGTAAATTCACGGAAGCACAATGTAATGAACAAATAAGAGGTTTAAATCTTTGAGTGTACACGTGACACGCATCTGATTGTGAAACAAAGAAGGGAATGTAGCCCACATGAAACTGAAAATCTCTGAACAGAACTTGTACGCTTGAGTGATAGTAACACCCGGAAGAAGTCCGCAAGACACCGAATCCGGATTTGGATAAACTTTAGTCATTATGGTGTTTCTGGATTATCTGCAATAAGTCATTTTAGGATAACATAATTTGATAATAGTGCAAGTTGCCTAATATAATTCGTAAATTTGTAAATTTACAAGTGTCCCAGTAATTCGCCATATTTCTCCAATCTCTTTATGTGTGCAATTTCCCTTCATGAAGTACCACTTAACCATACCTTTACCTTATTTTAATGCCAAATTTCACAATTTCTTTTTCAGAATAATTTAGGAGTCAGTACCTTATCTTACTCCTTATTAGACTCTATAATTTCGCTCTGTTTGACTTATGGAAACATATGACAGCTGAAGTTTCATTTATTCCTAAAACTCTGTCAGTGGTTTGTATCTCATAACAGATAGAACAGTTGAATAAAAAATAAATGAATAAATTTCACTTCATTATTTCTTGTGGTTCCATTCACTAATGAATGTTGGAAAGTTCATCTTGAATAGGCTATCTCACTTCATGGGTAGGTTATTTTGATGTTACAAAAATAAGTCTACGTGAGAATGAGGTGCTGCCGTATGGGGAGGTGTGATGTTAATTGTTATCATCGACATCCTTTGAACTCTCTTTAATTTCGTAAAGTAGAGATCCGGTTCCTTGCTTATGGATATGCTAAGCTTGTTCACTACAATCATCCTCCTATCACTTTACAATACTTTTCGTGACTGGATTATAAAAATATGAAAAGGGTTGGCAGTGATTCACAAATAAGACAGAACTTCCTTGTATGTGCAGCGAGGTCGAAGAGAAAAATATTCCATTATTGAACCGAATAATACGCTCGAATCAGACAATCCACTACGAGACTTCAAAAATCAGTGACAATAAAAATAAGAGCAACTTGTTTTCCACCCTCGTTGAAACGCAGATTCACGGCCTTCATCTTATTCGATTCTACAGTTCTTCAATCCACAACATTACTGTTCCTTTAGCTTACCCATTACTAAAGTCTTATTCAATAAGTGATTTAATTATTTGAATCTTCTAAACTTCAAAAATATCCTTCTAGTTGAATCTGTGTATTCTGCTAATAAAATACAGCGCACATCAGCGATCTGTGCATCCAAAGCCTTTTCTCTGAAGTTTGCACCATATCGTACAAATATTTTGTTGTAGACGTTTTGTGTAATGAATTATGAAGAGGTTACGAGAATGTCGCTTTCATAAAGCACAAAATGTATTTTTAGAAAATAAATTCTGATTTTGAACAACGATAGCTTAACTATTTGTCTGTACTATAATTATTAAGATGAAAATCCTATGGATTTCTGCAGTTAATACATTTTATTTTAAATAACTTTTAGAAAACTGCTAATTGGAGTACACTTCAAATGAGACACTACGTGACATAATGAGTGACGCGCAAAAATACCAAACACTGAATCTCTCTAAAGAGGTACGGTATTATTTGTAAGAATACTGAGCAGAATTCTCAGGCCTCAAATTGTAACGTATCTAGGCGGAACGGGATCAAGAGCACTATCATTGTAGATTATTGAGAATACAGCACAGTTGTGTCTAGAAGCGATTTACTATCCGCAATGAACACGAGTCAAGAAATAAGGAATTCGATTAAGCATTGTTAATAAGAGTATGAAACACATAGAAAATGTGTACAGGAAATACTGTCTAGCTATAAGAAGACAATATCTGCAGACGAGACAGTGTGTTGAGATATTAGGTGAGATTTTTAAGATGCAACAGCAAATGATAAATAAAATATGATCTCATACTACTTATTAGTTATAAGTAGGTAAAGTGAAGCACAAAAAATAGACAGAAAGGACGGCTAATAGGGGAGTAACGCTTAGCCATTGATTCAGTGAGTGATTTATTTGATATCGGTGATGAACAGTTTAAATCCATAGTTCACAGACTTTCGTGCACAGTCCTTCTTCATTTCACTACTCAGAAAGTTGTTTACTGTCATTATTTGGTGTGGTATTGAGAAGATAAACATGCACGTTATCAACAAGGTGACACTGGAAGATCAGGAAGTCGTAGAAAATTTTACTTACTGTTGCATAAATTGAAAGATTTACAAGCGCAAACTAACAGGAGAAGACAGGACCTTGATTTATGTAAAGAAGGCAGAGGCAATGAGGATACCTGGCGAACAACAATAACAATCGCCATTCAAAATCAGAGGCAGAAATCAGATTGCAGTCATCTGTCCTACTCAGCACAAGTAACAAGATCTCATGCTTCAACTCTTTAACTCAGCCTATACTGCTACTTGTTTCTGAGAATTAGTGCATGCGACACCGTGGAATTTCCAATACGCTACTTACTTAATCATTAGCCGACACAGGTCACTTCATCAGTTCCAACACAGCTTTCAGTTTGCAAATTGACATATATGGTGAGTTATCATGAAATACGGAAGCAGCAAAGATGCGAGAACTGAAACCGAATTTACGTGTGCGTAACGATCTTGTGGTCGCCTAGCATTGTACTGGTGATTTGTTGTTCCTTTACTTACCATTTCTTCATTTGCTTCTTCTTCTCACCACCTTTGAACATTGCTCATCTTTTTACTCACTAAATGTTCGAGCACTATCTTTAGGCCTTTAATTTCAAATTTTTGTAATAAAGCATCAGATAGCTATTGAAATATTCATAAAGGACGACCAAATTTTCTCAATGAGGTGAGATAAATGTCCTGGTGTAGTCGGCTCAGACAAGCTAGATTACATCCTGGTTATTGTCAACTTATTTCTGCATCAAACACCTCCTTGCTCTATGCTAATAATAAGACACTGAATACTGAAAGAAATATCACTCAAGTCCTTAATTAATTGAGTCAGCATAGTCTAATTAATAAGTACCTCAGGAGATTATGAAGGCCCCAGGTACAAATACATTTCAATGTTGGCAGTGGGATTACTCATAAGTAGTATGGCGTATAATAGGATTTCTGAGGCTAAACTCAACGAAGACAAATGTTAAATAACTAGGCTGTATGTAGCACATCAACAGATACCGAGCTAAACTTAGCTTTATTCTTTATCGGAAAAACTGTCAAGGAGAGGCACCTGTTTGACATGAAAGACAAAAGAGTTACACATTCGTATACAAATCCACAGAATCAACACGTTTCAGTAAAAGGAACGTTTGGTGTACTTTCATTAATGTTCTCTATTTGTATATTCCTAAAGGGAATAAACGCGGAACGTGTCTGATCCGGCTAGTTCGCAATTTTGGCTTTAACGTTATTCCGCTCTGATAGCAGTACCTTGCTTTCTGTTAAGCGTTGTGCTTTGTACTCTTGAACCGTTAAGGTTTGTTGTATATATAATTATTGATTTGTTTATTAATAGTACCGTAGAAGCAGTGACCGGCTTCTTGTTTGTTCTGGACCGGGATAGCCTTTATCTACGCGTGACTTAATTTCAAGCGATATTGCGCTTACAATAGATGTTGATGGATGGCAAGTGGATACTTCATTTAACATACAGGTCCATCTTAATATTTTATTATGTTCTATTCTTATAATAAAATTGTGATGTGAAGTGGCTGGTCTATTCACTTCAATCAGAAAAGCAGTCGCAAGTATGAAAAGCGATGCCGATAGTAGCTGATTATAGTTTCATGAAGATTTCCTCTAGCGCAGCATCTCACTCGTACGGCTTACCTGGAGTCTTCCTAAATCTAGTTGAGCTTTTGATGGAAGCAATAATTCACAGTATACATCAAATTGGTTCATTTTTTCTCCTCAATCTGATGCTTTTTTTATAAAAATATCACCTATGATATAAAGATTACAGAATATTTCATTCTTTCTTGAAAATAACAAACTCCATTTGAAAAAGGTAAGATAGTAAATATTGATTCGTGAGTGAGATATCACGAAAACTCAAAATGTTGGGAATCAACACTGTCAGATCAAACCAAATAAAAAAATGCGATTTATACACATGTGTCACATCATATTCCATAGAAGATAAACTACTTAACTCATGGAAAATTCCCATTGTAACATATAGAAAATCAAAACAAGTGGTGATTCAGCGGAGAGACTCTTTTCAACAACGAATTTATTATCAAGCTGTACAATCGTATATACACATATGGCTTTTAAGAAATTATATCCGGTGAGGGAATTGAATCATAGGTGTGAATGCATAAAATAATAATAACAATATGAAATGCAATTAAAACTAAAATGTTTGTGATTATAATCATAGTTAAATTTCAAGTGACAAAGCAAATTAATGTCATATATAGAATAATTCATAGGATGGATAGAACTTGAAAAAGGGTGTGCAATTATAAGATTAGTAGGCAAATCGAAAAAATAAAAACGTTACGTAATATCGTGTGAAATTTAATAGCATAGAATTTAATGTTGTAAAAAGGAATTGATTTAGAATGACAAGTGGAACAAGTGAAATAATACCGGGGACAATTAAAAGTGAGAGTAGTAATAGTAACAATTGACGTAATAAAGGAAGAGTATACAAATTGAATAGACAAAAATGAAAAATTGAAAAATTGGTAGAGCTAAAATATGATTGGGGATTCACATACTTTAGCATAGAGGGATTAAGACCATGAAAGTTGGAGGGGTTGAACGAACTTTTTTGTACACAGAGATCTGGCTTTTCTGTTTCGATAGCCAAAGCTTCAGCAATACAAATGAGTTGGGTACAGTTTTGATATTCGGGAATAGTTTATAAAAATTCTACATGAAAATCACTTTCAATATCTTGACAGTCTCAAAGTTGAATTTACTGTCATTTGTGTTTAAAATTCGACAACTCCCATACTAATTCTGTGTTTACTGTTTTACATCTTTCAACGAGTCTACTTTTATATACCACAAAAATATCAGTTTTGGAAGTACAAACTTTAGTTATCATTGCAACCTTTCACACCCTTATACTCATGAGATTTATATCGTTGGGCTTGGCTTTTTCGTTAACATTCAGAGTGTGTATTTATCAGTAACTCGTTGTCAGTATGATAGAAGTATGGCCACACCTTTCTGTAATTCATATTTTATGGTATCGTTTAGGTTAAAAACAGTTGAAGCAATTCTCTAAAGAATAAATATTAATTCAGATTATCTTGTTACTTTTGTTGTACTTTCTTTACCCAAGTTTCTCAATGGATTTCGATTTTGGTTGTTATCCTTGCTGGTTAATTTAATTGCAGAGCATTCAGTATCCTTCTAGCCAACTTCTTCAGCACAAACTTTAATATTATACGAACTTGTTTGAATTCCCCATGAGTGACGACATAACTGCATCTCCTAACTACTGTTGTTGGGAGTGGTAGTCAATTTATACTGATTATTTTTACTAACTTGAAATTTGAACTTTATTAGCATGTGATTTGTTCTTTAATACTTCGTAAATTTGCCCTTTATTTATGGTTTTGTTAATCAGTGCCATTCGTTGGAGTTCCAGGTTTCTAGAAATTCCCTGACTGCATTTCTGGTGTTTCCTCTGTCTGAAATTTCTACATTCTCCCAATCAAAACGGTGTCCGTAATTATCTACACGCATCGATATGAAAGAATACAACATGTTGTGCTTTTTAACAGCTGATTTTTGTTCATAGATTCTGATTCGAAGGGGATTTCCAATTTGACCCATATAGTCCCTATCATAGTTTGTGTAGTTTATTTTGTAAATGGTATTGATCTTATCTTCTTCTGATGTTGGATCTTTTGGTCTGTACAATATTCAGTAGAGTGACTGCGTTCGCTTGTGGGCTGTATCTATTTCAAATGGCCTTAGTATTCTGGTCGTTAGTTCAGAGATATTCTTTTTATATGGTAGGAATGAATTTGCATTCCACTGGCAACAGCCAGGTATTAGGAAAGCCAGAAGAACACCAATATCATCCACAAAATAATGATTTAACAGAGAGGAATAACATCACATAGAAGTACCGGCCGGCGGAATAAACAACTTGCGTAATCCACTTTGATGACACTGTGATTTGAGAGTATTATGCGAATATTTTTTAGCCATGTGACGAAGAGTAGATAGCTTTCTGATAATTGACACTCACATTGTCACTCAAGATAATCTCTTCATCGACAACTTCAATATGAATTGAGGTTTCAAGATTCTTCTTTATTGGGATAACCATTTCTGATGATAAACGTGTGTGTAACTAGCTGTCCCAAGAGATTTTCTTATGCACACGTCGGTATTCATGATGTGGTTAACTTACCACCTGACTTTCTGTGAATTTGGCTTCCTTTTCATCGGCTGATGAATCCGGTATGTCTGTATGTGTCTGTTCACAGCTGAGACATCTGTGGACTTAGTTACAGCTACAATACAACAAAATAGAAAAACCTGTATATACACTTTATTCAGGAGGGCTGCTTACTGCACTGATGAATAATTTTAAAACCTCACTTCTTGCTAAATGTCGTACTGAAGAGATATCCTGGAAAGGAAATCAAAGATTCTGAACTAAAACAGCCGGTTATGAACAGAATTGCAGTAATATCGTCTACATGACCTCCAGTGGTCCCCATCATTTCTTCCTAACAGTCTGTTCGACTGTCTAACAGGCATGTTTCTTTGGTATGTAAAGATTGTTGTTCAAAAAGCTAAGAACAGAACAGCTTTTATTTTTTGTTTTTAATCAATCGTTATGAGACTTCATACTACACACTTCGATCAGAACTATCTTGTTTATGATACTAGTGCGCGGACTGCATCCTCTACACAAATATTTGCATTTCTATTCAGAAAACAGATTAGAAACTCAAACTGACAACCAATACAACTATCACTGAAAACGTGCTCTTGGTGGCATGAAAGTAGGCAACGATGAGAGAATTCGTAAATCCTATAATAACACTTACTCACTTACTTCTTTCATATCTACACAATACTAGAATTGTTACGTTGATTTTCGGTAAAATTCGGTGCTAAAGAAGTTTTCTACCCCATTAAAGATATTAAGCTAAATGGCATTAGACTGGAAGTGTTATGTTCCGACAGCAACAAATGAAGCTTTCAAAAAATGTTACTAGCTTTCTAACGTAGTCTACAATTAGTGGTACATCACACAAGGTGACACAAGCCCTTTAAACTGGCGTGTATTTTACCACATTGATAAAAGTGCGTTTCCCATTTCAGAAAACATATCAACTGTTTAGGGACTCAATTCAAAGGACATTGCAACAGTCAACCTCACAGGGAATAGGGAAATAATTTAAAACACCCATTAAATGAGAAAATTGAGTTATTTGAAGAGAGGGGGCAACCAAAGTAAAGATATGGAAATAGCATTACATGAAAATGATGCCATAAATGAAATAGTTAGCTGTGAAAAACTCAGCGAATCACTTGAAGTGTAGACAGGAGCTAGACAAGACAATTTACAATCAGCGATTATCCTCCTGATTAAAAGGGAAAGCGTCACTAAGTAGATCTTGATGACTGGGAAGAATGGCATGGACTGGACTGAAAAAAAACCCTCAAAGATCTTCTTTGCCATAATCTTCAAAAAGTGAAAATCCAATTCAACAGTTCGGCAGGATTCAGAGGAGAATATACTTCAGCTGAACATAGAGAAAACAGGTTTGGTGTAGATACTCAACCGACAGCAATAAACACCAGAGAAAATCAACTAGAGAAATCTAAAGAAAATCTTTTCTTTCATTCACCTGATACAGACAGCAGCTCGAATGAGGACGTTGAAGCCTCTCGAAATGAAATTTAAGGAGCAGGAGAGTGGTTTATTATTATTCTAAAACTGACATGAAGAACTACAACACTTAGCTGAAGTAGACAACATCCGAATTTCTATCACTAATATCAAGTTATTAATCCTTTGTGGTCCAGAGACTTGACGCTTGATCCAACAAAGCATACACTTTCACCAGCAGCAGCCTTTGTTGAGCATTTGAGTTCAGATAAATGGCCGCAAGGAATAGGCAACAAGGTTCATTGGCAGTGCAGAGAACTGTCCAACAATGGAGTGACTAAAAAGGTCCAGAAGGAAATGAATATGGACTGTGCGTAAGTCAAGAAGACAGCTAAGTGATGCTACACGCCACTCCCTCCCTTTGGAAGCAATGCGTTGAGCGTTCGAGGGTGATTTGGTGAAGAATATTTGAGGAGGAAATACAATCGTGTTGGAAATAACTTATACAACTGTAAACAATTTTACTATGTGGTTGATGCCGTATGTTCCATTCCAAACATACTAAATGAATAAGAATTAAGAGGGTTATGAAAACCATACAGACTCGACTTTCGATTTATTCCTTTAACTGTCATAGCATACATATCAGTTGATAGTTATTAAAACTGTAGGAATAAATAAAACGACTATTTGGTGAAATGATACCCTCTCACAGTGTCCGACAATCTATGCTTATATTAGCGCTTTTTAATCTCAGGAGAGATGTGTGATTCTGATAATAATGGTAGGTTAATGGTGACACATTATTTATATGATGATCATATGAGATCGTTTAAGTGACAACAGATTTGTCTGTTTTAAAACTGTATCTTCAATCAGAATTTCATGTTAGAGAAAAGAACAAGGAGCTCGTCTAGTATATCTTCTAAACGGTATCTTTGCTCAGCCTCCAGTTCTTTTGTCTCTCTGTCTAATGTCCTGATGGGCGTTTTCTACAACATGAGGCTTAACGTGTCTAAAATTGTCTAAATCACACATCACAGTTTTTAACCGAAGTATGTGTCTTGTATACACCCTTTTCATTGTTTCTTATCAGTGGCTAATTCGTATACATAAAAAAACGGTTGGTTGCATTTAGTTTTCAAAATCGTTTTTCAAATGAAATTTCTTATTTTCTTATCAAACAAAGGAACACCTTAGATGTAGTATAAATAGCTGTACAAGTAGTTGATGCTCACGTTTGTTCATTGGGACTATACAGAGACCGGAATGCTTTTACTACTTCTTTTGAGCCTGCTCATCTCAGTCAATTATACTGACAATTTACCAGGTAAGTTTAGCTGTTTTTCAATTTTACTGTTACTTTAATCCGTATTCGAAATTGCGAAAAGTGATCTTTGGAGGGGTACTTATTCCAATAAGTGAACCATGAACAATAACCTGATTGTCACATAGGAGTATTAACTGAATGATGAATTTCATTTCACAATATAAACGCAAGTCTTATGACTAACACAGCTAATGAAAAAATGAATTAGGGAATCCAGCCAGAAATTAAACGCCTTATGAAATGTCTGAAAGCTCTATATATAGTGGAAACTACTCTTCTAAACTGCAGGAACACTTAGCTTCAATAGGAGAGATTCTTATTAGTGTTCGCTTGAGTTCCGAGTGGAACATAGGTCTTCAACAACACATCTCTACTTTGTCCTATCTTCTGCCGTTCCCTATATCTAGTTCAACAATTGCTCAAACTTTCTCATCTCTTCCGCACATGATCTCCTCCATGTCATCTCAGGATGATCCAACGGTTGCCCTCCATTTGGATTCCATTCAGAGCCCTGACGTGCGATGTATTCGGTGGCCTCCTCAATGTATGCTCGATCCATCTTCATTTTATCTTGCAATATTTGCTCGGCGACCGGTTGTTGACTGGTTCGTTCCAAGAGTTTATGGTTAATAGTTCTATATGACCGGGAATTCGATCTTCTGTATGGAGCCAGTGTAAACAGCTCTCGATGAAAGTCTGCAACAAGCTGTTGGAAATTCTTTCCGAGACACGCTAGCCAAGTTTCTGACCCGTACAGAAGAACCAACCTAACACGTGCGTTGAAAATCGGAATCATGTTCCATATGCTGAGTGGAGTGCTGAAGATTTCCAAACTGGTTTCAGGTTGATGAAGGTGTATCGCGCCTTTCCGATTCTGACTTTGACACCTTTGTCCGCTCCGCCTGTCGTTGAAAGTATGTTTCCTAGATAAGTGAAGGAGGCAAACTCTGTCAAATCTCTCCCATCGATGGTAATTAGTGCTGCTTGTTGCTGTTGTTAATACTACTGGAAAGGTGATTATCTTTATCACCTCCGTCTTCTCTGAGTTCACTTAGAGTCATGTGTTCGATTCTTTTTCAGTCAGTTTGTCATTTTTCGCTTGTTATGGGAGCGTAAAAAATTAGGGAATAATTTAGATGTATATATGTTGAGAGATAACAGTCTCATATATGGATTATAATCACATGAAAATAAACTCTTTGTTCGTCAGTATTTTTAACGATATATAGGATGAAACATCCTCTATTTGACTGACATTAATTTATAGTGAATACGTGACTTAACTTTGATATTTTGCTGGGAATACATCAGTGAATTAATCCTTCAAAAACTGTTTGTAATAAAGTAATTCATCCTTATTTGCGATTTCACGTTATATATATGGACTCAACTGTCTAGCTACATTTTTGTGCTATGTTCCAGCCTCAGCAGGAATACAATTATACATCAAGCGCAGCTAAATAGTCCCAAAAAGTAGAAAACGTGCTTTCAAGATTCCACTGACAAACACCACCAAATTATGTAACTTTGTATAATTCAGAGGTATATCAATAATAAGTCGCATGAGTGTATTTCCGCTTTCGAAGAACAAACTTTGATGTGGTATCGTGTATTGCCTTTGTAAAAGGTAGCCCACTGCAGATCGGAACGAAGCGATCTCAGTCCCTACTGTCATTTTTTCAACGACATTTTACCTCATCCCTGTTACTTATGCGAATTATGCGCACTGAATAGTAGAAATCATATTAAAAGCTACAGTAACACGTTGTAACAAAATTGGCTGTATAAATGGCGTCAAAGTTTTTTTTCATTATACCTCTTCAGGAAATAATAACAATAAAGGTATTTCATATTCTTCCATATAAATTCAAAGTCCCTTATTTTGTTGAGACAAAATGATTTATAACCTTTTAATGTGTAGACCACTTCGAAGAGCACAACTAAATTACTCCTTCTGTTGTTTGGATGCTACTTAATTGACTGTAACGAGGACGAGAAGCTCAAACTTGCTCATTAGCTTTCAAGAGCTTAATCACATTGATATTTTTGTGCTTGAGGGGAAATGATTTCTTAGCAGAATTTGAACGCAACAAAGAAGCATCACAGCTCTCCAGTTTGGGGTCGAATAATAAATTTGTTGAACAATACGTTCTTAGTTGGCACGTTGGCCGGCAGTCTGATTATAGGTATGGAGTGAAGGCAGCTGTCTAGAGCTGACTGTTAAAAATACTCGTTGTGACGAGCCAACTTTCAAAGCCAATGCATTTCCAAACCATACAGAAAAAAGTGACCGTCTTAATATTAGTGATGAAAATCCTAATTTTGTAGTTTATGTTTAGCGAAAATTCTTTCGAAACTAATTTTAGAATAATGGAGATCTGACTTACCTTTCTAATCGTGGCTGGTTTTATATCATCATCCATGGTGTTGCCTGTATGTGGAACGATATTTCCTAGACAAGCGGAGTAAGTGACTTTTCTCAAATTCATTACGTTGATAGTGGGTGGTGCGTGTCAGTGTGGACATCTGGTTATCTTCATCACCTCTCCATCTGTTTTCTGTCTTTATGCTGGTTCTTGTTCTCTTTCACCATCCTTCTTGCCTCTATTAGCCTCTAGGTATCTGTGGGGCATCATGCATTGCTCTGCATCTTAGAAACGCCTATTCGATTTTCTTTAAACATCCACTTCACAAAGTTCCAGTGTTCTTCCACGCAGATTTTCTCAAGGATACCAATCAGTGTCTTTGAATTTTCTCTGATATCTGCAGTGAAGGTATTCTTTGTAATTTCGTCTTTTATTCTCCGAGTGCTTTAGTAGATTTTTGGTTTATCTTGGAAAGTTTTGAAAATGACGTTGAAGATGCCATGGGCTAGATAACTGTCTGTGCCCCCTTTCTCGACTCTGTGTCCAGCAGGCTGCGTCTCCACTTTAATGAGCAACACCGAGATAAGGTTTCACTAGTTGTTGGTGTACCCACCAGGCAAAATCTATGTCATCTCGTGTAGAAATGTGCGAGTGTAAACGCCACCTCCAGTCAGCAGATCACGGAAGGCTTAGAAGTTTGCATAGAGTTCAAGACTTTCAGCCATTCACCCAGCAACTTCTCGACTTATGATGAGTTCTCTCCATATGTTATTCACTCCAGTTTCGACATCTATGTCACTCAAGAGGATTTTAATTTTTCCATTTAGGATGTTGTCAATTACTGTTTGTAGTAGTCTATAGAAATGCGTAGCACAGAATGATTGTCACTTTCCTTCCTCTTAGGTTGAACTCCGTTGTCACTATCTTAGAAGAGTTTGGTTCCTAGGTGATCTAATTAGGTTAATGACTCTGCAGTTAACAAGCTCTTCAAAGGACTACATATCGACTGACTGGCTTCTCAAAAGCTTTCACTTCGCCGCATCATTTCGCCTCTCTGATTCCAGCGAGAAATGAGCTCGTCTTTTATTTTTGTTGTGCTTCAAAGTTTCTCTGTCAGTTAAGTTGATTTTCTGGGGAAGGATTACTCGCCTGACGGTCATCCAACCTCCTTTTCTCCTCAGCCAAGTAATGAACCAGTATACCTGTTGAGGTTATCTATGCCGATTTCGAATGCTGATTGTTCCCTTCAAACATCATCAAAATTTCCTGGCACTTCAAATGATTATTAATTTTTTACGTTGTGCTTGTTATTACCTATTGTTAATTTAATGGTTCTTATCATAAAAAACAGTTAGCCTTCAGAAGTAAAACACTGCCAAATAAATGTGTCAATACATAGTAAATCAAATGGATTAACAGCCTACTAAAAAGTCACTAAGATACAGAACGATTCTCTTCACATCGCGGAAAAGAGGTTTTCTCCAACGAACAACGGAATGGATTGTCAAACCGTTAAGTAATAAAATTAGCTTCCTTTAAGTGCTCTTCAATAAGGATCTGCAAAATGGCACCTCCAAATGACTTGAAACTGCTTCTTGACCAAGTCAATGTTAATAGTTTCCTCACACTTGACTGTTAGAAATGCATGATTAAGAATCAAATCTCAAAATATATCAAACGTTTTGCTGTGAGTAATTTTTGGTCAGGGGACTAGAAATTTGAAGACTTGTCATCTGATAACCTTGCTACTTTCACCATCGCTTTTCATCATGTCAGCGACTTTCAGCCAGATGTCTGTGTTGCAATTTAAGCTCAGTGGTAATTGTGACATTTCAAGCAAAATGACAACTTCATAACCACCTCTTTCACAAATGCAATGTTGTAAAATCAATAAATGTAAAAAGTGTAGGTATAAAAACAGAGTTTGTAATATTTTATAATTTCACAGAAGAAGGTGAGTTGTGTATTTCAAGTTTCATTTGAATTGATTTACAAAAAATCTGTTTATTTTGTTTATTAGCATCTTCTACGCGCCTCTTTTCAACTCACAGCGAAATATATATTTTCAAAGCGTTCCTTAATAAAAATTAATTTTTAAACTGAAAACGTCTAATTATAAGTCTCCTTGTTTAACTTGTGCTTATATTACTCATTTATTACTCGAGATTGATGTGATTTCCCATTCCATATCATATAAACAAATCGACGTTTGCAACAGTTTTCTGCTTTTGTTATTAACATGATTGATAACCCAGTTGTGTGCGGTTGCTTCTAGGACAAATTGGAAGAAACCTCGTAGGGCGAATATCTCCTAGGAAAAGATAAAATGTATTCCAAGCAGCCAGTTAGTATTTAGGATTGGCTACTCAGGACACTTCAAGTAATTTTCGTATACATTATATATCAATTTATATGCACTAGCAAGTTTCATTTGAGAATTAAAGACCCGTCTGTTTATAAATTAAATTAAAGTTAAAATATTTGGGATAAACTCGTCATAGAAATCCAGAGGGGTAAGTCGACCACTCGCTATATATCTAGAATTATATAAATATATACTTTATATCGTTTTATTAATTTGAGAAATGTTAGTCTCATTTTTCCATGCAGCTACTGATTCCATGGAGACGAAGAGACTGCAAGACGTCTTAATCAAACTAGAACATTTTATGTGATAGTAATGGATATCAGTCTTGTGGTTCATATATATATATATATATACTATTCACGCATTTTTACAAGACATTATTAAGTAGTATGTTGTGAACTTGGATGTGTAACATCTTCTGTGGGATAAAATGCTCGAAAGTCCATGCAACGATATTTCATTATCGGATTTCGTCAGACATACCTCGATCAAATGGGAGAGAGGGATTCAATAAGCAAATGTCGAGGACACTAGATATTGGTGAATCATATTTGCGTGTGAAACATGTCGGTGTAAGTTTTTATTTGTGAATTTCGCTGTTCTCCGTGGGATAGTTATTTATAGAATTATTTAATTAGAATATTTTTTCGTGAAATACTTTTCCTAAACCGAGAAGTAATTTGGAAACTACTTCAACACTACGTCGTGCAACGCTCGAGTCGTTGCCAACCTCATTGAACAGCTGGCTATATGACAACGCCACATGTCAAGTGATCCACAACGGAAAACTCAGTAAGGCGTTCGAAGTGCATAGAGGAGTAAGACATGGCAACCTGCCTATTATCACCGACGATATTCTCAATTGTGGCGGACTGGATTATGCGTCAGACTGTGCGTTGGCAGCGAGGAGTCAAGAATACGATGGACGATCGATAAGAAGACTCTAGAAGATCTGGTTTTCACTTCGAAGACTTGCGAACCAACAAACCGGCTTTAAGAGGCAGAGAAAACACGACTGCAGGTGAACAAAGAGAAGACAGAGGTGATGAAGATAATCAACTAACCAGCAAACACCAACAACAACCAGCACAAGTCGCCATCAATGGGAGAGATTTAACAGAGGTTACCTCTCTCACTTATCTGGGAAGCATCATCTCAACTACAAGAGGAACGGACGAAGATGTTAAAGTCAGGACCAGGAAGGCAAGATATGCCTTCACCAACCTGAAACCAATTTGGAAATCTTCCGCTGTCACTCAGCATATGAAACCAAATTCGGATTTTCAACATCAATGTCAAGTCGGTTTTTCTATACGGGTCAGAAACTTGCACTGCATTCAACGGAAAGGATTTCCAAAAGGTTGCAAACTTTCATCAATATCTACCAACGAAGAGCCAATCGGTCAACAAATATGTAGGATAAATTGGAGGTGAATCGGGCATAAACTGAGGATACTGTAGAATGACATAGTTCGCCAGGCCTTTGAGTGGAATCTAAATGGAGAGCGAGGAGTGGGGCGTCGATGCAAGGGTGACATGGAGGAGATCGTGTGAGGAGGGTATGAGAAAGTTTGAGCAATCCTGGAACCAGATGAAGAGGATGACAGAAAACAGAACAAAGTGGAGATGTGTTGTTGAAGCCCTATGTTCCACTTTGAAAGCAAGGAAATATTGATAATAATTTACTGTACACAATATTACCTCAATATTCACTTTATTACAGCCTGCAAATGTGAGTGTAACAAAACACGTTCAATATTTGATCAGATCCCTTGTTGATTTTTCAAATACTGATCTTGTCATACATCTACATCGTTTGGAAGGCAGGGTAAGACAGTGGTGATGAGACTCTATTCTAAAATTGTCCAGTGTTAGAATGAACAGTTGCAAATGTGGAGCTGTTAAAGCCAAACCACGTATGTACTACAATCGTACAGTATGTTGCAATGTTTAATAAAACAATCAATATCTACACTGACCAGTAATTTTCAGGTGTATCCTGAAAAACCAATTGAGATTTTTCAGTCAGCCTTGCACAGGCAACAGCTGCCTATACACGTTTTGCTTGTAATCCGCTCAAAATGCACCGTCCAAAATGATTATAATAAGGTATCACACATTGAAATGACATCCTCCCTGAAACAGTTGATATCAATGTGAGATATCAAGGAACAACTCTGAGAATTTAATTGGTGGATGGTGACTAGCAATGCAATCCAGGATAGGCATTTTGTCCCATTTGGGACTCGTCGTCTGGATGTACCTGCATCTACACAAGAAGCCAATATTTCAACCTGAGACCGAGCACTTCGGTCCAATCAATCGACGGGAAAATCTAACATTCAATTAAATAAACTCCAAGAAGTGTAATCCCCACAAAGACCCATTTTCACTCATTCGATTTTGATATCATATGCTGAAGTATATGAGTTATTAAATTGTAATTGAATTTGAAGATTGTGTAGGTAAGTTTATTATATTATTATTATCATTGTATCCTTTAATTCCCTACAGGAACATAGGGCTTCAGCCGTGCGTCTCCATTGCCTTCGGTTCTCTGCTTGAGTCTTCACCTGGCTCCAAGTCTGCCCACACGTTTTCATCTCCTCTTCATATGTCCTCCTCCAAGTCACCCTTGGACGACCAACTCGCCGCTTACCTTTCGAGTTCCGCTCGAGCGATGGCTTGTCTAGTGATGTCACTTGATGGTTTCCTCCATTTCTTCTTGCTTATTTGTTTCACAATCGGTTCCTGCTGTGTTGGTTCACTCCCAGAGATCTCTGTTGCTGATCTTTTCTGGCCATCTGATCTTGAGTATTGAGCGAAGACAGCTGTTGATGAAGGTCTGTAGTTTGTTTGAGATGCTCTTTATGACGTGCAGTGCAAGTCTCTGATCCGTATAGTAGCACTGACTTCACATTGGAGTTGAAAATCCATATCTTATATTTCATGCTGAGTGCTGTTGACCTCCACACAGACTTGAGAGTAGTGAAAGCTTGTCTTGCTTTTCCGACTCTTGCTTTGATATCCTCGTCAGTTCCGTCCTCCTGTATTTGAAACGATGCTTCCCAGGTAAGTAAAAGGGGTTGTTTCTTTCAGGTTCCTCCACTTATGCTGATTGTTGTCTAATGTTGTTGTTGCTGTTGGTGGTGTTGCCCAGGAATTTTCATTACCTCTGTTTTCTCTATGTTCACCTGAAGTCCTATCTTTGATGCCTCTTCTGCCAAGTTGTTGATTTTCGCTTGCATATATCCCAGTTTGTCGGAAATCAGACATATATCATCGGCGAAGTCCAGATCCTCTAAGTTTTTTGTGTGAGTCCATTTTATGCCTGTTTCCTCATTTCCCACTGTTTGTCGCATTATGCAGCCTACTGCAATCAGGAGAAGCATTGGCGATGGTAGGTAGCCAGCTTGTCTTACTCCTGTCCTCCCTTCGAAGGATTCCGTAAGTTTCCCATTGTGGATTACTTGGCATGCAGCATTATCGTACAGCTGTTGGATGAGATGTATAATTGTTGGTGGCACCCCGTAGTAGCGAAGTAGTTACCAAAGCACCTTTCGATCGACGCTGTCAAAGGCCTTTTCAAAGTCGATGAAGTTGAGATAGAGAGGTGACTGCCATTCCAAGCTTTGTCCAATGATGATCCGTAATGTGGCGATCTGATCAATGCATGACTTGTTTCTCCTGAATCCAGCCTGTTCCGGTCTACGTTTTTCATCTAGGGCATGTTTGATTCTCTCCAAGATGATGCGGGTTAGTATTTTGCTTGGGATGGACAGAAGCATAATTCCGCGCCAGTTCTTGCATTGACTTAGGTCTCCTTTCTTTGGTAGTTTGAATAAGTATCCTTTCTTCCAATCCTCGGGTACTTTGCCTTCTTTCCACACCTTCTCCAGTAGTGGCGTCATCAAGTCCGCTAATGTCTCTGGGTCCATTTTCAACGCTTCTGCAGGGATTTCATCTAGTCCTGCTGCTTTTCTTGCTTTTAGCATCTTGATTGCCTTCACGACTTCTGATTTCGTCGGGGGGTTGATGTTCACTGGTAGCTCTGTCTCCATCATTGGTATTGTTGGGCGTGTTGTAGATGGCGGTCAATTTAGAAGTCTTTTGAAGTGTTCAACCCAAAGTTTCCTTTGCTCCACTTCTTTGGTGAGTGACTTTCCATTGTCATCCTTCAACAGCTTAATTTGCGTCAAACGTTGGTTATCTTCTGAGTGACCGGAGTGGATCACTGACTCACCCGTTGACAGTTTGGTGAGTCCATTCCCGTTCCATCTGCTTTCACATATTCGCAGTACTTGAATTCTGTATCTTTTCATTTCGTTTGCAATCTGGGCAGCTTTGCCAATCTCGTACATGGTGCGGACATTCCATGCCCCCACACAGGCTTTTTCTTTTGGCTCAAGGATATTCAACATGCTGAAGTTTCTGTAGCAGCTTTGTTTACAGGGTGGGGTTGCTAAACTCAAGCCTGAGAAGGGGTATTGTTACACTAAATTATAATTTAGAGAGAAGCGACCTAGTGGGTTGCTCCCCTTAAAAACAGGAAAATAGGGAATAAAACAAGCAGAACAACACTAGCACGGGAAAATAATTCACAACAAGAAAGGTAAGTTTAATAATAAACAAAGTCAGAAACAATTCTTTCAAAAATCTTTACTGGTTGGTATTATACAAAGAGCAAATTTGGAATCAGGAAACCAATGGCAGCAGTTTGGTTTATAATCAGTGCTTCAGCATCTTAATTTAGGAAGCACATAGAGCTATCTGATTACGTCTGTGAGTCAGAAGTGGAACTGTAATTCGCTGTTATGCTGAAGATTGACAGTAGACTAGAATGTCAGTTGTGTCGAAGAGTTTACTAAAAAGCTTATTCATAACGGTTCACGAAAGGATAACAGACGTCGCTCTCTTTGTCGCATATTACGGACTGGCGGGGAAATAAGTCCTTTCAGTAAAATGTAGAGGGTTATCAATATTTTAATATTATAGCCACTCCAAATATTGACTTGGCTTCTTGAGCTGAGTCATATTAGGTGCACCACTGATGCACTCAGCTACAAACAAGTGACACTGCCTCCCGGTGTTTAGATAACCGAAATCTGGCTAGTTAGTACAACTGGTTGATATGATTGGTGCACAACTGCCTATCCTAATCAATCAGCAGTACATACATTTATGCGAATTTCTATAGATTAAGGTAGGAATTACGATTCTTACACTTTTTAAGTCTTCATGTCCTGCAAACACTTCAGTTTCTGTTTGAGTGGTGTCCTCGATATTGGGTGGAAAAACAACTCTGCATAGGTTATAAGGTGATATGAATGGCCAGAGATAACTGCAATCATATCAAAGCGTCTGAAGAGCCATATTCAACAGTGGTAATGTAAACCAGCTGATGAGGGGGAACAGCAGAAATATACAGCAAGTGATTGAAATATTTCTTATGAAAATGCTATGTATGACTATCTGATTAACAAGAATTAATAACTGGATCTCTGCATATCGTAATGCCACAAACATCCAAAGAAATAATGAGAAATGTGTGACTTTCAAAATAATACACAGAAATGTTTCCATGGAAATAATTTATTTTATTTATTTATTTGAATATGACCACATATACGCGTCTATTTTCACTTATCATATTGAAGCTTATCGTAAGTATATAGAGATTCAAACTGGTGTGCATTTTTGATGGCTCTGGTGAGCACATGAATTCAACAACATGATGTCAATATTTGTATCACCCATAAAACGTGAATTTATGAATTGAGGGTCAGTAATAATGTTGCATAACTGGAATACATTCTTCTTGTTTCGCAGTTCAAATTGAGTTCCAAATTATTTTAAAACCTGCATGATAGATAAAGGGATACTAACGACTTTTCAGAATAACTGTCAAGTACAAGCTTATGTTTATGCATACGTTTCCAAGCCTTGTCACATCCCAAAGTGCACACATAATCTCTTGATTTACTGCAAGTGTTTTCTACAGGATTGCTGAAGATACAGAAGATCACGGCTGTGAAATTGCAGTCCAATGAGAGTGAATGAACATACGCGAAAACGAGATCACTGACTAAAGTTTTACAGTTTTAATTACTGTTTTTATTATCTCGATTTGCATTTGCGTTCCTTCATCAAACCAGTTGTAACTTCATCAATTTTGGATTTCCTTGACGCTAATAGCGCTTCACAGCTATTTTGTCTGATAATTATGCTAAGCCTAGACTGCTTAACATATAAAACTATTTCATTAACATCATTCAACTGACTTAAACAATGTGAACTCTTAAGACTTTGTCTGCCGAAATCCTCCATCAATATTTTTTATTGCTTTACGTTCCCAGTGGAACATAGGGCTTCAAGCTGCTGGCTTGAATTTTAGCTAGCAGTGGTATTTATGTTTTATATGATGGGGTTGCTAGCCTCATGCCCAACCTTCCCTCTTAACCAGTCTTATAACTAGCTTAGCGAGGTAAAGGAGTGTGTCTGTGGCCGGTGATCGAACCCCGAGCCACATGAGTGTTTGGCGAGCATTCTACCGCTGGGCCACCGACCCCCCTTCATTAATATACTTCATGAGATTCATCCTGTTCACTTTGTTTGAATTGACTACCATATGACTTCAAATATAATTACTTCCTCTCGTGAGTGTTCAAAACCTACTGATACACCAGCTTCTACAGTATTTGAGGAGAGGCGTATTCACGGGTGGAGGAGGGGGACAGCATATCCCAATTTATGAAACAACCATTCCTGTGTTATGCCACAGAGTCTCAAAATGTATTCTTAAACATTTTACGATCACCTTTTAAACCAAAGAATAAGTGTCATGATGGCTTGGTTTGCTGTTCAAGTCAGATAATATTTTGCTGCAGAATCTACTGTCAATCAGTATTTTATCTAAAGATTTCTATGAAGATAAAATACCATGAAATAAACTCTACTGAAAATTTTATACATTATATGAACACTGTAATTATTATTACTTAAACATCAAGTTTACGTACTGTAAATTCTCTGATAATTTATTTATTCGAAGAATGAACATAGCGAATGAAATACATCTTGAATAAAGGCTCTAATAAGTCGCAATCTCAAATGCCTGACGTTTAATACATAACTCACAATAGAAAATAAATATTTGCATGCAATGGTGAAGCCTAAAGCAAGAATTATCTCCAAAATTTGTTTATTACCTAGTGGATCCAACATGTGAGCTTACTGTGTGACTAATTTGAGTTTTATTAATTATTTTAATCAAATATTTATATATGAAAGCCATTCACTTAAGTGATTAACGTGTTCTGAAAACTGGCTACTAAACGTCTACACCAAATTGTTACACTGTTGATCTCTTTCTCTTGCCCTCATTATTTGATTCGGAATACTTGATTATCCATTTTTTTTCCAAAATATCACTGGAACATGGAGGTTTTCAGTAAATTATCACCCAAATAATAAGGTTCTATTCTTGATATATAATTGTGTTAACCAAAATAGAATCACCTGCTAGTCATCGCAACTTCTCAAAATAATTGTGAGCATACGTAAGAAATTGAGATAGGAATTCTTCAGACGAATATCTTTGGTCTAAAGTGAACCGATTTCCTCCAGATGTTAATTTAACCTAGTAGATGTACGGAGGAGTTAGTCGAAATGAAGACATGGAAGGCTTTGGGTTCACGCATACCGAGATATACTTGTGTCTTGTAACTAGAACACCTTGGATAACTCAGGTTGCCTCAGTCATTTCATACCATCGAAGTCAGAGTCAATACCAGTTGTATAGATGGAAAAGTACATTATGGCTTGAAGGTCTCATGGAAAACTGAAATCCTATTTCCGTGTGTTTAACACTTTTTGTATTACTTTAAATGGCTAATTTAATTGTCGGTAGACTTCGAATATTTTAAATAATAAACTATATTACTAGTCATCAGACAAACTTGTTTTCCCTCTTGATAGTTCGAGGTTGAAAAAAGGTTCTGCGAGGCCGAGAATTTTAATTTCAGATCATTTTTATTTCATTGTCAGTAACTTTAATGAAAATCTACCTCAGTATTCACTGATATGAGATGACGTTTTAATTCGATCAGATGAGCAAGGTATGTATTAATTTTCGGTTGATATTTACACAGTTAGAAGTGAAGGCAGAGGCTGTGTTACGGTATTCTGTACGTACACATTCAGGTGGTGAAAGTGCATTACAGCCACTAAAATATCAGTACGCTAGTTGATGTACTTGAAGCTGCTTAAACCACATATAAAACTCTTAGTGATCGTATTACAATAACTACATCACCAATCATCATTAAGGCTGTCTAGTCTGATATAGCTTCAAATTTATGGTGAAATTCTTAGAATTAACATAATAAGTCATTTTCCCCTTAAAATACTGAATGACTTAATTCAACTCAAACTGTCAGTCTGATTCATCTGGATGTCCACATATTAAGCCACATTCCAGGTTTAGCATGATTCGTGTAAGATACATGGATAATAGTCAAGCACACAACTTCACTCATCCAACTATTTATCACATAGATTCATATTATTATTCCCTACGATAATGCATACAACAAAGAGGCGTGAAATAATTATTTTGGTAATGGTTGAGCTTCTTCCGGCTACTTTGCGTTTACTTAAGAAAATACTTACAGCCTATCATAATTCCAATCAAAATCATTTTTCAAATAATAGTGATCTGTAGTTAAAGTTAGTGTTCTAGGGTGAGAATTGTTGTGTTCTCAGTGCCTAGTGGTTTGATCAAGAGTCCACTGTCGTCCATTTAAAAAAAAATCTCCTGCTTCCGGTTGAAGTGACAGTGGAGTCACAGTACCCTCGTTATTATGTCATTATTAACTATTGTTCCTCTAGGTTCCGAGTGAAAAATAAGGCTTCGACAACACACCTCTACTTCCTTTCATTTTCTGCTATCTTCTACAGCTGGGTCCATGATTAGCCATAAAATCTCATCTCCTCATCGCAAGATCTCCTCTACCTCACCCTAGGACGACTAACTGGTAGCTTCACAATGTGATTCCACTTGATGGATTTCCTGCATTGCGCGCGATGTCATTCGACGGCCTCCTCAGTGTATATCCGATCCATCTCCATTTCATCCTACATACTTGTTGAACTATTTGTTCGTTTGTTGCCATGGGTTCTTGCTGATAAATCTTTGCTGATCTTCAGTATGGAGCCATCGAATGCAGCTGTTGATAAAGGTCTGTAACTTGTCGAATAAACTTTTTGTGACATGCAGTGCAAATTTCTGACCTGTATAGAAGGACTGACTTCACACCGCTGCTAAAAGTCCGAATCTTGTTGTTTCCGCTGGCGGAAGCAGCGTATTTTCAAACTGATTTCAGGTTAATGAAGTAATATCTTACCTTTCTGATTCTGAATTTGACATCATCCGTTTCGCATGTAGTTGAAACGGTACTTCCTGGATAAGTGAAGAAAGTAAACTCTGTCAAATCTCTCCCATTCATGGTGATTAGTGTTGGCTGTTGCTGTTGATAATGCTGTTGGTTGGTTGGTTATCTTCATCACCTCCGTCTACTCTATTTTCACCTGAAATCCTGTCTTCGCTGCACTTTTCTTCTGCCAGTTTGTTGGTTATCGCTCGCAAGTCTTCGAGTTTATGTTAAATTAGACATATATTAAATGAGAAATCCAGGTCTTATAAAGACTTCTTATCGGTAGATTCAACGTATTCCTGTCTCCTTGATCTCCGCAGTTTTTCACGTAATCCAGTTAACCAAAACTAAGAATGCCATCGGTGATAATAGGGAGTTGGTTCTGTCTCACTCCTGTATTCACTTTGGACGCCTCACTGAGATTTCTGTTGTGGATCACCCAATATGTGACATTGTCTTATAGTTGTGACTGAATAAGTTTGATAAAGACTTCGGGCAGTGCATGCCGTAATGCTGAAGTGGTTTCCAAATTACGTCTCGGTCAGTGCTGTCGAAGGCATTTTCAAAGTCGATGAAGTTGAGGTAGAGGTTTGACTACAATTCAATACATTGTTCCATGACGATGCATAGAGCTGCAATTTGATCAGCATGTGATTCGCTTTTCCTGAACCCAGCTTGTTCCGGGCGGATTTCTGCATCCAGTGCATCGTTTATTCTCTGCATGATGATGAGACTTAGCATTTTACTTGGCGTGTACAAGAGGCGTTAGTCGTTCTTGTTTGGCAGCTTGACAACGCTGCCCGACTTTCTTATAATCAGTAGATAGATATCTTTCGTTCTTATCAAACCTTTTGCAGTAATGACTTGAAAACATCTGCCACGTTCTTTTGGCCCTTTTTTCAGTGCCTGAAGGAGGTGGGAATTCTGTCCAGTCCTGCTGCCTTTCAGAGTGAAATCCAGCAGATTGATCGCATTAAGGATTGCTGCTCCGTTAGACGATTGGTGTCTACTGGCAGTTCTGTGACCCCTGCTAGGCACTTCATTTCAACTGGATCTGAAAATAATACTTTGAATATCTCCCTGGAAAAACAAAGACATAACTTTCCTAACACGTCTTCATTTCAGTGGTGAACACATACAAACTGATAAAAGCGGCAAAGAATGGAAAACCAATAGTGAGACTAAGTGCAGAGACTGGATGATAATTACATCACCTCACAAACAATTCAATAAAGTGTGTGAAGACATTAAAATTTAAAGGAAATATGAATCAGACAGCAAAACTACTTCCTTAGATGTCTCGGACTAGAGATTAATCACAAAGGTCCGGAGACACAGAAATATAGAAAGTCAACACACACAGATCAAACATTCATATACAAAAGCAATGATCCGAAAAATGACTGGTAAAACCGGGCAAATTTGCAGGCAAAAGAACCAAGACACAATACAGTATTCCGGTTTTGAGGAGAAAAGAAGAGAAATATCTGTGAAAGGAGAATGGATATCCTGGTGATTCCACTAAAAGACTTCTACAGTCATAACAAACAAGTACCAAAAAACCACTTTTGGAAATGAAACGCATGAAATTTACTTCTTCTGCTTAAGAAGGACACTTTTGAAACAACCAACAGAAAACTGTAACTATTTGAAATAGCTATGGATCACAGAGATACACAATTTCTTCATCCAATAAGATCCAGACAAAGAGACACAATGGGCACAATCTTCAAGATGAACTGCATTGACTTTTGAACAGCATTGTGATGACCAGCGTCTACATTAACTTCAACTTCGAATCCAAGAATATTCACTAACCATCGGAAGAAATGGCACTCATTCCTTCATGTCAATGAATGTGGAAATATTTTAAACTCCGAGACGTAAACAGTGCTAGCGATCTCCTGGCAGGCTGAGATACATTTGATTTATCAGTCAATGAAGAAAAGACTGCATGCAGACAACAGTCAGACACCAGCTCCTGTGAAGAATGTCTGCCAATACAAATTAACGCAAGGATAAAAAATCTTAAACAATCACCTGCTGTCAAGGTCACCAGTAAGACAACCTGTATCATTTACGGAAAATGCAAAAAGAACTAATCTCAGAATTAGAGTTCTTAGGATGTCAAAAATGGTAAATGTTGCTTTGCGAAACAACATCTAAAATCATTTGGAGCTACTCTGATATGTTTATCTCAGTCTCAGATGAAGTTGTTACTGCTTTCCCAGACAGGATTTACAGTGATTGACAAATTAGACTTGTTTTCAATTTTTTTGATTGGTTGGAGGATTTCATCATGCAGTGACATCAGTTAGAGAACAACTGGAAAACCTGGAAGTACTGGACAGCTGTTTCGTTTTAGTTTGGGAGTCTTCGGTAGCACACACCCACGGCCACATTTCGAACACAGGACCGTCTAGCTACAAGGCGAGCTCGTATACCATTAAGCCTCAGGGACACAATCCAATGGCCAGCCCATGAATTCTAACTTCTACCGATTCACGACAAATCGCGACTACTTCACGATATCTTCTTCGACTTGATTGTTACCTCATATACGTTTATACCTAAAAGGCGTGCTGTTTTTAATTTCTTCAGATGATTTACGTATGTGTCATCACTCAATAAAATAAACGTGAAATTCACGAAATAATACACAATAATTCCTTGACAATTCTCATTGTGTCTAACTTTTTTTACATTAAATGTGGATCTTTTTTCAAAAGTAATACTGACAGTGATGAAATATTTTCTCACTAAAAAAAGAATTGTAAACGCATGTCTGATTGTTTTAGTATACTATGACCTAAAGAAACGACCGAATTGTGCCTGCAGTAGATGTTTTGCCAGGTGATATTTTTGAAGACATCAGCTGGATGTTATCAAATACTCCTACAGAGAAAGAACTAGCCACATGATTAATCGGCTACTTAAATTAGCCGGAGTGATATATCATTAATCTTCTCAATTCATTCTAAAAATATCCGATCTGTCCGTAATCAGCAGAGGTCTGACGGACATCTTAGGAAAGGTGGCATATTGGACATTCGATATTTGTCAGTCTTACTTTAATTTGTAGCAGTAGAAACATTTATTTAGTCTGATGATACATAGACAGGCATAAAATTTCCCTCACTTCTGAATAGTTCCCGCCTCATACCAAATGACTCAGTTGTCGGTAGTAACTGAAAACTGTCCCCCGTAGGCATTCACTTAAATGTTCCATTGATTTGAATGCTTTGTATTCGCAATTTATTCTCTAGAGCCATGAATAACTGTGGAATCTTCTTATGTTTGCTTAAACACTCCTATATTTAGGATTTTTAGGTAAGAATTATGATAGCATCAAAAATAAGTTGAAATTCATTTCAAATCATATTTTCAAACATGCTCAAGTGTATACAGTATGTGAATTGCCCTTTCAGGTTGATTCATACAGAACCTATGATTGTAAATTATATCATTCCTGTTAATCATCCTCTGAAAGTATCATCACAATTAACATTTTTTACTAAATCTTGTAAAAGTTCATACAACTCTGATCACTCTAAACAAAACTGTGCAATTCGTTTAATTCGTTTTCATTATTGTTGTGAATGAAGATGCTAACGTGAACAGGAGGTCTGTGTTCCAAGAAAACTTGAATAGTGCGAAGAAGATTCACTCTTTTTCATGGAAACTCAAGTGTTTCACGAAGTAAACACCAAAATGAAAGAAGGACGATGTTAAACCACATCGCAGAGGAACATTTCACTGACCCTCACATAGATCCAAAACTTGAATGTTTCAGTTGAGTATTCACCTTTTACTGAGAGCTAGTCCCCGGGCGACTCTCGATTTTTTCATTTCATTATTTAAATTTTCATACGAACTAGTCATGACATTCTCTCTCTTGGAATACGTATATGTAGGTATTTTCATTGTAGATGATCCCTGGTTTTAGATGGTTCAAAGAAACGGGCAGCAATTCTTGGACCTAAGTTACGTGCTAGTTGGCTCTCATAAGCAAGGAGTATCTGGAACCTTGAAGGAATTCATGTCCCTTAGTGTTGCCACTTAGTGTTGCAGTCAGAGACGTTTCCACTGAGCCAGCTATTCAGGCTTGCGATTGACCTCCTATAGGACTGTATTCGATACTTCGATTTGACAGTAGTAATAAGTGTGATGTGTCTAGTCCTTTCTCTAGTGCAGACTGAAGAGACACGAGTTCAGTTCCTTCAGGGTTGCAGATGCGCCTTGTTGACTGATGAGTGCCAACTGGCACGAAACCTAGTTCCAAGGCTTCCTTCTGATTGCCTCAAACAATCTAATGTCATCAATTATATGTGCACCATGATGGCGAGATACCTAGAATGGTGGTCACATTGCAAACATGACTGATAGAACTTGGTCTGCTTCAAAAAAAGGACCAGACGCATCACACTACTTTCTAATGTTCAATCAAAGCATCTTGGTGGGTGTTGGTTGATTTTCGTCACCAATTTTCTCTTCTTTTTGTTTCCCTGTGGTCCTTCTGTAGTTGGCAAGGATAGGAAAAAATATCATCACATTAAGAGACACGTTATTACGTCATTTTAAAGCACTTTCTGTTCTGTTACATTTCAGTGGAACAGTGTGAGTCACACTTTGCCTAATTCTTTGTTTTCACTGCATTAATTTTACGATTCTCATTTTGGAACAAATAGATAATCAGGCTGACCACTCGCTCGAAAGCCTTGTTTTACAGCGGTGTTCAAACGAAGTTTTGATTTGAGCTGATTAAGGATTAACGTCAAATTAAACACGCCGATGTATTATCAATACCAAGCATACTAATTGTCCTCGTTTTCCACGTTAATTTTCTAAAAGTTTATCCTTCAGTCAATGAATATTTGAACAAGCATATATGTATGGGTATGTATGTGGGGATAAGGTGACAAGGTGAATAAATGTCTGAACGAGAACATTTAGACTCATAATAATTGCTTATCTGTAACGTGTTCATCTGTGAACACTCTTATTTTGATAGATCCAGGTGGGTTTTTATTTTCTGTAAAATCATTTTTGATTTTGTTAAAAATTTACCGATTTCAAAATATTTGGCAAACATATGCTCAAAGTGATAACCATGTGAGAGAATGTGAACTTAGTAGTGAGCCGAACCTACTGAGTAAATAAAGACTGGAGAAAATACCTGAAGGCTAAGACTTCAGTGCACCGTGTGTAACAAAAAAAAATAACTTAGTGGATTGGATTTGATCTTTACTCGCTGAATTGAGGAAATAAATTCAATAGATATACGTTTTACCGTTAACTAGAAGAAACATACAAAGGGGACGTGGACAACCGTAGTCAGTGGGATTTGAATTCTAGTAGATTAGTAACAAAGGAATACGGAGTTATCTTTGGTCTGGATCGATTATCACCTATAACTCGTTCAGAAAACAAGAAACAAGAAAGCACTCTTATGACAGTCACGAAAATCATGAAACCATAAAAGTACTAAGAACTTAGTAAGCAGAAGGATCCGATAAAACTCTCTAAGAAGCGCAAAAAGGGTCACAGATACCTTAGGGAACACACTCACACCCCAACTTTAGTGAATATGAAGCAAAAGATAGGTAGCAATTGCTTTGAATAAAGGCTTGTTTGCTGTACTCGTAGCGAAAGACAACTCAAGCCTATATAAGAATTAACGGAGAATCATGCATCTATCCACCCCAAAGACAGGGTAAAGCGGCATTTTCCTTGAAAAACTGAAAGGTGCTCTTATTGAAAGCCATCTGTGCGAATAGCAAGTCATGTGTGCATTGCATCGAAACACTATGCAACAGTTAACTTTCCACCACAACTTGATTGAATTTGAGAAGTCAACTGAAAGTATTTAGGCAACTGTCTCTGAGCAAAAGAATGCAGTCCTGAAAATATCTATAAAACTGTCATAGCTACGAATTGATGGTGTCACGTGCAAAGTAATTGAAAAATGGAATCTCACTAATGCCTTTGAACTGAAGACGGGAGTACAACAACGCCGCCTACTTTAAAAAATGATCTTGGTGACCGTAGTGGACTGATTATGTGATAGGCCGTGGAGAGTAGAAAGATTGGCATCCGTTGGATTTCATGAGCGATATATGATTTACATCTGATGAACTCGAAGATATACAACCAAAGTTGAACGAGTTGGCGAATGAGGCAGTAGCAAAACAACTTCAATGCGACAATTCAAGAGACAGAGGTGATGGCGATACCTTACTGACAACAACAACGAGTCAATCAAAATCAAAGAAAGAAATCTACAAATACTCGCCCTTTTCACCTACTCCATCCGAATCATCTCAAACACAGACGTCACGGATGGGGATGTCCTAAACAGCCACGACTGAGAAACCAAGATAAGCCATCAATAGCCTGAAAAATGCATATATACGGAGAGTCAATATCTCGTACAGTTATATCGCGCTAACACATACAGAAGTACAAGTTGATGCACCTCTCATATCTTTCAACATTATATTACTTCATTCACTTTTAAATAATCCCAGTTAGTTTAGTCTGCCTCTTATTTCATTATTTCCCCCCTTCTCAATTGCTTTACTGGTGTTCTGCCTAACTCTGAGTACTTTATCTTGCGCTCTTCAACTTTTCAATCAATACATTACTGAAATATTTCTTTATGTTTTGTTCATTATACTTATGGTCGCTCTCGTATTCTTTCCATCGACATTGTTTGCTGTGACATGCTTAAAAACAGTAGGGAGTGAAAAGTGCAGCTTCTGGTTCACCAATTTTATTTTAAGAACATTTAGATACATCAAACTGTATCTCATCTTGCATGCTATACATCATTCAAGCTTTTTCTTTGACTTTCCCGGAAATACAATTTGGGGGGCTCGGAAACAAATCCACAATATGTTTCGTTACTTTTGTTTTGGTATATGGAATTAAGTGGTGGTTGAACAACTTTTCAGCTAAATTGATTCTTCATAATTCTTTTACAAAATACCAGACAGCTGAAATTGGACAATGAATCTATTGCCTAGCATATTTTACATTTATTCAGATCAATTTTGTAAGTCCGAGTTTTCAAATATTATAGAAAATCTAAAATCCACTACCTACAAAACAAACAGTTGGAATTAATAATGTTATCGAGTGAAAGAATCTTAAAATAATTGACTGAAGGATATCATCATGGGCTGACATCAGTTAGACAACATTTGGAAAAGCTGCAGGAAGTAAGTGAAGGCTGTTTTGTCAGCCTAGTTGGGGACTCTATCATTTCGTACCCTCCGGCACGGTTTGAACACAGGACCTTACGGTTACAATATTAGCGAGCTCTCAGAAAATTAATCCTCTGGGACTCGTTCCAGTGGCCAGCGCATGAATTCCAACCTCTGTCAATTCATGACATAGCGCGACAGATTCACAATGTCTTCTTCGATGAGTTACTGCCTCACCTTCGAACTGCTGCACCCTACTGGTCGAGGCTTCCCCCTAGAGCCTCAGGTAACTGACTGAACAGAGCCAATCGCTAGTGAGCATCAGATCGATTTTTAAATATTGGTTGTGTAGGGATTTGGTTTGGTTGGTTGGAGGATTTTGTCATGACCTGAAGTGTCCCAAACTAGAACGAAACAGCTATCCACTACTCCTAGCTGGTTTTCTAATGGTTTTCTCTAACTGACGTCAGCTCATGAGAAAATCCCTCAACCTATCAAACAAAATCCTTACAAAAACCAATACTTGGAAATCTTAAAATAAATTTATAAGTAGCCTTTATGTTTTGCTGTAGAAATGAAATTGAATTCACGTGTGTAAATGAACGGTTTTAAATAGCTAAGAGTCATAAAATATTCTGAGTGTAAAGTTAAAACGCTAAATATGAAATTACTCATAATTAGTGTCCACTCAACATTCATTGCAAAGGAAGGTGGATTTTACATTCTGGTGTGAATGTTTCTTTATTATTGGCGACAATTTCGAGCAGTGCCTCTAACAGTTCCGAGCCATTGGTTTTGAAGCCGTCTTTATTTAGGAATAAATCCACAATATCGCCATCATATGTGAAAAAATATATTGAAATCTTGGACATGTTTTACAACTAAACGGTATTGATGAGGACTCAAGGAGATTAAGAAGATATGGGAATGTATTTTTCATCATCGAAAAGGAAAAATGAAGCAGGCGCTATTCTCTTTAGATACACTCTCCCTGCAAAAACCAAGATGATTTGCAAGACAAAATATACAAGTTTTAATTAGGGGAATCTCTTCAGCTGCCTATATGAATCCAAAATAAATGATTGGTAACAGGATTTCATCATGAACTGACACCGGTTAGAAAACCGTTGGCAAACTTGGGAGTACCGTAAGGCTTTTTCTTCCTAACTCGGTACTTTTCGTCAGTACGCACCTACTGGGTTTCAAACCAAGAAGGGTTTGTTGACCATTAAGCCTATAGGACCCGATCCAGTGGCCCATAAAGTCCACCTTCTCCAATGGATTTCAGCTCATGATGAAATTCTGTATCTAACTGAACCCAATCCATTTTAAACAATACTTGAATATCAATCTAATGCTGACTAACGACTGGCCCTGTTCAGGCAGGTAGTGACCTGGATTCAAGTGAAAAGTAGTGACCAGTGGAGTGCATCAAGTCGGGTATGAGGAACAGATTCTTGCCAGTGATGACAGTGGCCAGTGGTCACTCTATGTCATGAATTGGAAGGAGTTGGAATTCATCGACCAATTACTGGATCCAGCCCAAGTGGTCTAATATTCAGAGACAGACGTGTGTATTCAGAAGAAATTCGTACGTCCACATTCCTTACCTTGGCCATCATTACTTAAATGTATAATTCTGACAGTTTCTCTCTACTCTATGTCACTCACAGTTTATAACTTTGTTATTACACCCCTTATTTATTGCAACAGTTTTATTCCTCATTTTACTTGAAGTTAAGTTTTACATCAATACAAATTTACCGCATGCCTTCGAACCGCATTCAATCGATCTTAACGACTTAGTGTTATTTAAAGTACATCAGTGTTATGAATGACAACCATCTTTGCATTATTATGCATATATAACTGCAGGATCTGATGAGGAAGATTTCGGAGAGGATATTGTTTGTCCACTCTTATTTACTATTACATCTGCTAAGTGTCTAACTAGTCATTCATGTTATGCTGGGCTCATATTCTGTCAGTGTCGTGTGCACCTAGAAGTGGATAGGAAAGAGGTATAGTGGTCTTTCCTACTCCTCCTTATGAAAAGTCACATATTAATGCATCATAAACCATGTTAATAGTTTTTCTTCTCCTCACCACTTGAATAATTCGTCATCTCAGACGACCTGTGTAAGTTGTTTTTAAGTTGGTTACTACCCACCTCAACCCTTCCTGGTGACATCCAACAAGACTGACATTTGTGTATTCCTTTTATGTCTTACTGTTCAAAGTAAATGCAAAGTGTCATGTCAAGTCATTATTTGTTGAAATTCAATGTATTATCCGTACCTAAGTAGAAAACTTACTCAATCTATCCTTCAGTAGTTAAAGAGACCCTGATCACGTATCCTTGACAAGTGAAAACGTTTATCATCATTTGTTTTGGTAATACTCATTCATATTAATCAATTTTAGCTCATGTCACACAGAAGACTCAAACACCACAAACTAGATTACTAACATCCATAATGTTTAGTTTATCAGCAGTGAATATTATGAGGCAGCTAAACAAATCGAGCTACACCAAAATTTAAACAAACACGGATTGTAAACCAAACGCAATATTTTCTTGTTAACGCCAATAGGTAAAGAAGTGTGATATTTAGAAGCCTAATGATGAAATACAAGCACTTGATTCCAAACCCTTAAGTCAGAAATATTTCGTTGACATAGTGAATCGTTTAAAAAGTCCTGTGAAACCGACTTGAGAAACCAAATTATCAGATTCAAACTTTTACTGAGATCCGTTGATTAGTAAAACATTTGTCTTAGAATTGTGAAAATTTCACACACTTTGTTCCCTAGATATATTTCGATTAATAGAGACCAATGTCTCAGTATAAAATGAGGCCGTTATGTTACTTTACAGGTTTTCATCATCTACAAACTATCAGAAATGGCTACAAAAGTGACAATAACATATTTCGATTTCTGAATGGTAATAGAAAAAACATTGTAAAATAAAGACAACCGAAATATAAGCATTAAAATTTTTAGTTTAAGTTGTCGTCAATTTATAAGCCTTTCAAAATAGAAAAGGGGTGAGGGGAGAAGAGAGAAAACAGAAAAACCTAATAAACAAAAGTCACTGACAGTTCACATAGCAACTCAAGAAGCTTATAGTTCGTAAATTTAAAAACTTCTTCAGTTAGCTGAAATCACCAATATGCGTGACTAATCAGTGTAATCAAAATGCAGATACCAAGGGAATCGGAGATTGGTTAAGCCGTCTTTCTAGATGAATAAGTTTGGTTTGAAAAGTTAGATTGAAACTGTTTCAGTAAATCGTAGTAAATTGGCTGTCTTTTGTGCGTTCTGTATTTCAAAACATTTTGAAATCTCATTAAAATGACCCATACCGATAAGGTTTCAGGTAATCGCACTTTGCAGATATCGTCTTCCATTTAAACACAAGTCTCTCAGAACATTATCACATAAACGGATAGAAGCCCTTCTTTTTGTTTTTCCAATGTACTTGCTCCTACTAATTTCATCTTTCTTTGATTAGTTGAAAGATTTCATCGTGAGCTGACATCAGCTAAAGGACCATTGGAAAACCTGGGAGTACTGGTCTACGAGCTCTTCTTGTAATCAGGAGGTGCCGGGTTCAAGCCGTGGCGGTGGATGCGTGCTGTGAAGAGTCCCAAACTAGGGCGAAGCAGCTGTTCAATAGCCGCAGGTTTTTCAATGGTTCTCTAACTGATATCATCTGACGATGAAATCCTCCAACCAATCAAAGAAAATCCCTACAAAACCAATACTTTTAAATCATATTCCTTTCTTTATTAAACTTTATTTCATAAACTTATGAAACACGTGAAATGAAGTGGAATCCAGGCAAATATGATAAATGCACGGTGTCAAGGAATAAGAAGGTTATAGGGAGAAATTTGAAAGAGGTCATTCCCTTTACTTAACTAGTCAGCCAGCATTGTTTCAGGGATCATTCTTGAAATCTTCTGCACTAGGCATTAACAACAAAATAACGATTTTGAACACATGTTAAGTGAGCTCTCAGTCGTTCAGAAACTTGTACTGCGTGTCACATAAAGCCTTTTCAACAGGTAGCAAAAATTTTATCAACAACTTAATTCATTCTATTTTGAGGATATAATGGTCAGAAATAATTAGCAACAACAAACTGTGGGCGATAACCAACTAAGAACCGATTGCTCAGCAAATACGTAGAAGAAGAATGAGATGACATTGCGCGCTAGAGAGGCCATTACTTGAGGGGAATTAGAATAGTAAACGACAATTGGGGCATCTGAGTGAGACATGGAGGCGATTGTTTGAGTTAGATGAAAAGATGAGAGGCAATGAGCGATCGTATGGCAAGATAAAGAGGATTACAAAAAATAGGGGATGAAGTAGAGACGTTCTGTTGAAGCCCAATGTTCCACTCACTACTTAGGTGGAAAATTATAATAATGTTTTAATTAGTTTCTGAAATTCGTGTTGAGCAGAGGAATGATATACGAAGATAGATCGAACGTTTTTTGAACGCATAGACCCAAGAAGATTTAGTTCACAACTCTATCTGTTACTTATATATCTTGTTTAAGTAGTGAAGATAATTTTTAATGTTTTTTTCAGAATGATAACTTTTGTTAAAAAAATGTGTTAATATGATTACAGATAAGGGAAGTAAGTAATGCCTCACTCAATCATATGCCTGTAATTTATTTGAAAAATTAATTTAAATTACTTTGAAGTATTCCAACAGCTGATTACTTAATAAGCGTCATGAATTACATTGTGTCTAGACTAGAAGATGATTTATATCCTTTAGGCAATAACTGAATAAATTAGTTTGCTAAAACACTTGACGTACTCTCTGAATGTTTTTTCCGCCAATGTATTAACGTTTTCAGTGTTAGAAAGTGAGTAGCAGTTGAGATTATTTACGTACTAGAAAAACTTCTCAGGGGTGCATAATCTAATTTCACTCCTACATTGAAAGTTTATTATTATTTATTATTTTATTCCTTTACGTCCCGAGTGGAACACTGAGCTTCCGTCTAGAGCTTTGAAGTGTCAATAGCAGTGATTTAATTTTTACGGGATGAGGTAGCTAGCCCCACGCTTAACCTTCCGTCTTTACTGGCTTACCGAGGTTTAGTGGTCCATCAACCGAGGATCGGACTCCGAGCCACCTGAGTGATTAGTGGGCGTTCCATCGATGAACCACCTAGGCACTAGATAACTTCGGTGGATGGTGACTCTCAGTGGAATCTAAGATGCGCATTTCATCCTATTTGAGACTTATCATCCGGACATGGCTGTGTTACCCAGTGACTGATATTGTTCTCATTGAGGCTCAAACCCAGTAACCATCATTTAAAACGCCAGAGCGTTGTCTACTAGATCACTTGTAAGTTTAATATCTTGTTATTCAACTTCACCCACCTGTATTCGTTAATGTTAATGAAAATTTACACTTTCTTGCTTCAATAAATTTTATCAAGCAACCTGTGAGTTCACTTACACTACTCTCTACACAGCCGATTTGTGAATTGGAGAATACATTAAAAAAGGGTAGCGAAAATCGAGAATTTCATTCTGTCAGGCATCAAAATGAAACTAGATACCAGATAATATCATACTAGTTGAATAAGGATACAAATACAGAGAGAAACAAGAAACTGCAAGATTTAATGTATATATTAATAAAAAATAACAACTAACTGAGAGCCATATTCCTCAGGCAATAATTTCCCTGCAAAAAACGCATTATTATCAAAAAGGAAGTAAAATAACAGAAATAAATTTGGCCCTGAAGATAATGTCATCGTTACCATATACCTTGTGAAAAAGAGTCCGTCTTCTCGATTAACACTTGAATTGTTAACAGTTTCTCTTCATGAATATCATCCAGAGTATCAGGTTAAAAAAAATACACACTTAGATTCAGACCAAGTTAAACTTTAAGCAGTGGTAACTACCATCGGAGTTCATCAACACCAGTGAACTTGAGTGGATCAATAGGAATCATCACATGCGTTCAATCATTAATTCTTTTGGATTCAAATGAAATGTCTGCTCTAACGAAGTTCAGTTTGAAGTTAAATGCAGACCAAGTTTTTCAGTCTTGCTCAGATGTGGGGTTGATAGGAAAGGAATGAATTTGTTCCTGTGGAGTTATCATGAGTAGATAGGTTGACAGACATGTTCACTGTTGTAAAACTTGTTTGAGACGCGTTCTTGAGGGGGAAGGCAAGCTGATGGTCATACTACTTCTAAGGAAACGTTTTTCATAGATACAACTTGTCAGTAACCTAGATCGGGCCAAGTTAAACTTTAAGCACCACCAACTACCAATACAGTGCGACCGCACCAGTGGATTTGAAACGCTTACTGAGCGAGTTAGTGAAACCTGGCAAATAATGTTTTCATCATCAATAAAATATGCTTATCGCGGTGCTATGCTACTAAATGGAATATCTGGCAAGTTTCAGCTTAGGTTTGAGAGAGAAAAAGTTAGGGTTAAGTTGACTTAATGAAGACGATATTAGGGTCGGTTTGACTTAAATAACAATTAGTTTAGGGATATTTTCACTCTAGGGTTAGGTGCAGGAAAGATGAGGGTTAGAAGGACTATGTAATTGCATGCATAGAATGTGGTTAAATTACTCTGTTGACACAAGAAGAGTATAATTCCGTTGTGGGTAAAATTTATTTTGATAAAGTCTTATGGTGTTATACAGTAAAATTTACTGATTACGTTTTAAGCACAGTCCATCGCTCAGTCAGTATTACTGTGTTACACTGAGACTTTATCGAAATAAATTTTACCCGCAATGGAATTATACCCTATTGATACTCCAAACTAAAACTAAGAGCTATTTTTATCACATTTGAGAGGAAGGTTTCTTCTCTAACACTTCTACAAATATTATATTTTATAGGTGTAAGAACGTGAAGTGAAGAAATCATTGAAAAGGATATTCTTCGTTCAGATTGACTTTTAATTCATGATATGGGAATATTTCACACTATTAAAAAAACAAATATTTGTATTCGCTTCAATTTAGTTGGCGGTGAGTTGTAAAATAATACACAGAAAGTGTTTCCAACATTTTTCAGTGGATTATTAACGTTTTCCTTTTTCACAAAATCATCTATTAAGTGGAGAAATTATTAAAATTCATGAAACGTTCCCATTCGAACAATAATAGACAGAAGACAAGTAGTATGACGAAGAGTCTCTTTTCGGCAAATTCATTTTCATAGCTGTACAATCGCAAATATATATGGTTGTTTTGTATGTGTGTGTACATAAAATTTGTCAAAGAAAAATACAATTAGTAAGTTCAGATGAATTGGATGTTGATATAAGAGGGTAGTAACAAAAGTGATGAGTTGTCACAAACGATTGTTAAAGAAGAGTTACGTAATAACATGAATAGTGAAATGAAAGAGTTGTACTCAGAGTGTACATGGAAACAAAATATACGGAATTACACAAGGGTTTTAAGTAGAAAAATAAGCAAACAAACAAAAGTTAAGTCAAATCAAACAAACAAACAAAGGAAAGTTAAGTCAAATCAACACAGTTGTTACCATGGGAGTAGAAGTGGTTGAATAATTTTCCTTCGTATGCACAGTTCTGGTTTCTCTAGCTTAATGGCTAGGGCTTCTGCGATGCAAAGAAGACGGAATCGTAGTGTCTTTGGAAGGTTGTTCTTCACTTTGTAGATTACTTTGAAGGAGGCGTTTTTGGAGATGGAATGACCAGTGTTGACGAGGTGTTCGATTATTGCACTCCTTATGCAGCCATTACTTCCTTTCTGTAGTCAGATCTATTTACAACGATGAGATAATCTTGAAACTAAAACGATAAATTTGTGGAATGCAAATGAGATATTAAGAAGACAAATACTGTGAGACGATGTCATTCTGCAGTGTCTCTACAATGTGTGTAAAACTTAGTGTCTATGGCGGCGTGCAATTCCATATTAATTTTTTTTATTAAATCCATCGCACAGTGAAACAGTGTTATTTACTGGATCTCGTGTCATCAAACTCAGATACCGATTTCTCCTCCAATAGTTTAATGAATTTTTGATTTGAGTATCCAGTAAATATTACTGTTTCACTGTGTCTGATATATCTAACTAACAAAATATTTCGGAATCACATGGTCTTGTTGCTCAACTTTGTAGAATCCAGAAATACATTGTGACACTATTTTTAAGAAAACTGTTATATTTCTCATCAATATTTGCAGCTAATCCAGTTCATATAACCATGATACTGAATTAGATTCCCTTGATTGCATATTGATGGTCAATGGCAATTGCACAGAAACGTTTCATAATAATGCATTTTCGACTGTTCTGTAGAAAGCCTGTGACTGTCACGTTTTTCCGGATTATTCAGTCTAAATGTAACTGACTCATTTATGCGCAATGTCTCTTCAAAAGTTTTAGCCACTATAGGTGATCTCATCAATGAAATGATGGTTTGAAGCTAGAAGACAAGAAAGTGATGCTTCCTGTTAGGTTAATTCTAAGTAGCATCAGTGACTTCACCAGGAATCGAATAAACAACAATTAAGGCAGCGGTAAAGAGGAAGGGCTAGGCGTAGGGCTAGTGAGCCTACCTTACAAAAGCTAACAAATTACTACAGAAAATTCAAAGCACAAGAAATATGTAAAAACTACAAGAAATTCAAAAAACAAACTTATTCTGTGCTGAAACCGGAGAGGAAAAATGACACAGTGAACTGGTGAAAGCCTTCGAGAAGCCAGTCAGCCACCCGATATGTCTTCTTTCGATGAAAGCATGAATACGAATAGAAATGTGGAATGTCCGCACAATGTTCTAAGTCATCTAGGAAGGCTGCCCCTGTAGCCAACGAAATGCGAAGATATGGCATACAAGTGCTGGGAATCTGGGAGAGCTGATGGAGCGGATTTGGATTATCCTAAATGTCAACTGAAGAGTCAGTTATCTACTCCCTTCTGGAAATCCAGACGACAACCACGAGCACACTGAGGCAGTGAGCGGTTATAATGATGCTGCTGTGGTGAGAGCTGTCTACTAGCCAAGTGGTGGACAGTAATTGAGGTCAATGTTTATGTATCAAATATTAGTCATGTTGTGGTGAGAGATGGTTGCTGGCCAAATTGGTTGACAGTAATTGAGGTCAAAGGTCAAGGTGGACAGGCGGATACAGCTAACATATAGATGAACTGACACAGCCACAAGCGATGCAAGGTTAACTTTGTGTGAGAAACAACCAATCAACAGACTGTATTTTCTACTAACACTGACCTACAATAATGTACATAAAAATCTATAAATACGTGTTGATTTTCCGAAATAAACGTTCTGTTGCCTGGCCCTTGTCTTCTGTTGTTACACTGCCAGTGGCAGCCAAAGCTCTGATACAGTGGGAGCCAATATTATTCAGGATCATGACAGCACAGTTCAACCCAAAACGTGGGAATGAAGGTAAAAATTATCCACTGCTATGCACAGTGCCACAAACAACGAGGAGCAAGAAAAGAAAGAAGATTCTAACAGACGACAACTTCAATCAGTATTGGACAACATACCAAATGGTGACATCGAAATCCTTATTGGCGATATGAATGCCATACGAACTGGGAGTGGATAATACAAGAAGAGAACTCATCATGAGTAGAGAGGCTGGTGTGCTTCGAAATGAATATTATTTGCAGACTTCTGCTCTTTCAACGATTTGGTAACCGGAAGCAGTGTGCAAAAGAACAATGATATACGCAAACGAACATGGATTTTACCTGACAGACACATCACAAATCAGACAGATTTTATCTCGATGCTGCTCATATAATTGGAGACGCAGGCTGCTGGATACAAAGTCGAGAAGAGGAGCGGATGTGGACTCAGACTATCACCTTGTTCTAGGAACCTTCAAGGTGAAGCTAAAGACCCTTACAATCTTGTTCTCCAACATGAGCTGCATATGTCAAAGTGAAAACTAATATTTACTGTACAATTCCATCATGGATTGATTTTATTAGATAAGAACACAGCGATAAAGCATATATGCTGATGATTTGTCTAGCACAAGGCCTTAATATGATTATGAGCAGTAAATTGTGCTCATAATGCCATCTGCGACTAATGTTTTGTCATTCTAATTATCCTAAGAGTTGTTGGCCCAGTGGTAGAAAGCTTGCCAACCGGACGACGCGTTCTTTTAACTCGCTAAACCAGTAATAAGCCTGGTAAAGAGTGAAGGTTGGGCTATGCATGAGGCTAACAACCCCATCCCGTAAAAATAAACGCCAACGCACAGAAACCTCAAACCTCTGGCTTGAAGCCCTATGTTCCACTTGGAACATCAAGGAAATAAAAAAAATTATTCTATGATGTAACATACTCTACTTTAGTGACTAAATCATATCTTTGCATCATTCAATATATGCACAATAGTTCCTCTTTTCAAAACTTTCCTACTTATTCGCTCATTCTCTCCACTTTCTGACTTATTTGTGAATAATAAGCTACAAAGTGGAGATGAATAGTGATCCCGACATCGCCTGATGATTTTATAACTTTGGATTCCTATAGTGGTTGAGCCATCAAAAAGGTTACTCACATACTAGTTTTGAGTAATGAGTTTGAGGTTGATTGTATCCAACGTTAAAATGTATGAGAAGTCTGGAGAAATCGGGTATTCCCCTTGGAATTCAAATCATACATAATCAAAGTCGAGTCGGAGAAATTGATCACTACTCCAATCCAACTAAGATTCTTGATCTTCAAGTCAGGCATGTAGACGAGTAATCACACTGTCTTAGATTGGATTGTGAAAATCAAACACTCACACCTACAGTATAGTCACTGAGCTGAGTATTGAAACGGTGCAACACACTTTGTTGGTCCATGATTTCCTATGCTAAAAGAGAAATTAGTTTTCAAATTTTCTTTCACAGTTTAATTCGAAGTTCGTAACAATATCTGCATTCTGACTAGTGCGCCAAACTTTTGGGGAAATATAGACTTAAGATTGTCTGAAAATAAATGAACTACCTGTTGTAGGAAAGATCGAGTTACAGAAATGAATTATTCCTTAACGATGCTACTGCGTTTCCCCCTAAAATCATGCAATCTACTAATGTGAAGAGGGTAAGGAAAAGTATGACCATTTCAAATGCTATACCTAGATCTTGAAAATAATTTCGGCATTCCAGTTAACCCTAGTGAGTTGCTAATTGTATTTTTGCAAGCCATTTTACTCTTAGATCAAGTGTGTTTGGTTGCAAACCAACATCAGAGAAGCCAGAGAGCACGAAACTGATGCTTCATGTCCAGTTATGCATAGTCAGCATCCATGATTTCACCGGAGATCGAATATACCACTTTCTTTTCACATTGGAGGGTGTGTCAACCACCAGGATCTCATCAAATATCAAATAAATTCACATAGATGCAGCTTCTTTTTGAAGCTGATCAACCATAGATGACTCAGTGATAAACTTATCACATTCCTCAACAATTCGCTTACGTAATACTCACACAGAATAATTGTTGTGTTGGATGAAGTAATCATACACATGGCTGGAGAATTGCCTCATCCTGCATTACTATCGCAGTTCTCCTAATCAATACTATTTTGTGATTTTCACTGCTTATTTGGTTTCACTTTGTTTCCAGCCTTCCTTCTATTTTTAACTTCCCTCTTGCTGTAATTTTATCATTCTGAATACTTTGCATGAATTCAGAGGCCATACGTATGTTTATATTTGAGAATGTACTATATGACGCAATTTGCTTTGTGGTACACAAACGCATAAGAAGTCTGTATTAAAATTTATTTAAAATTTAAGAAGCCACAACTAAAGGTGGACCCATTATGTGTAATAAATCCAGAAGTTAATGTTCATCAACAAGAATATTGATAGCGAAATTTGATATAGCTCCAACCCTTTCATCAGCTTCGTAGCAAAACCTTTCTCAGTCTAGCTGGCATTTATCTAAGTACACATTGGGTTTTCGACATTATACATCTAATTCTAATTTGTTATAATCCCAAAAAATATTCAAACACCAGTAATCACTGTAGCAGTCCCCTATAGATGGTAAAGTTGTTTTCACTTTTTATTTTCAGAGGCTACATGTAAGAAAAATAATTATACATTTGACAACTATGTATTTCGAAAAATATTCTTACTTCACATAACTGAGGACGCAATATTACGTAACATATTTGGCAACGGTTGATCGTGGAACAAGTCATTACTAAGCTGGTAATCAAGAAGAAAACTGTTTGACCTAATGCGAGCCAAGAAAGAATTTCACCTTTATCCAGCACCAACAAAAAGCCGAGAGCTGAAAATTGATTGTAATAGGAGTGACAAATAACTAAGATTGCAGAATATCGCGTATTCTAATGTGAATATAGATTCTTCTTTAAGTGAGTTGTAAGCATCATCAGATATCAGGTTAAAATATTTGTCAAATTTATTAAATCACTTCGTTTAAGTTACCAGTTTGCTAATGAGAAGTGAATACCCGTGGCGTCTGCATTTTCATTGGTAGGAACCATGATGATTATCATTTTAAGGTGTCCAGCGTAAGGCTGTTACAATAATATGAATGCTCTTATTAGCGGTTTTCATTGGCGTCCTATGTTATTTCAGTGGACAAATGTAAGTCAGCGTTCAGTTTGTTTATGTTAACTCCTCAGATCGCCTTGAGCCAGCTCTGAATTCACCATTCTATAGATTAGTCTTTTCAACAGTCTTCTCACTGTGTAGCATATTAAAAGACTTTACACAAAATTATGTACTCTGTTAACTTTAAGATAAAACCATTTATACATTTTAACTTTAGCTGAAAAAACTACACATTTAAAAAATTCACGTAATTCCTGTGGCATTTTTCGACGTCAGCCATCTCCATGTGGTTTCTTTCTATAATCAAATGGCATGTATTTTATACGTCGTCATTCCTGAGAAATGCACAGCATAATGTTGTGACTTCCTGAATTCAAACTGCACTTAGTTCCATGATGGCGATGATGATGATGATGACAGCGAGTACAGTTTGTGCGTCGGTGGCACAGCGGTTAGGACCCTCGCCGATGTTCGATCCCCCGCCCACGCACACCTGATATTTATGGTCGCCCTGATAAATTTGGGCTACCGATATCACACGCTGAAAATTTCATACTTGTACCAAAATACTGTGTGAAACCAAGCTTTAATTAAGTAAATAAATTGAAACCATTAAGCCTCTAAAAAGTAAAACAAGTTATGTAACCACTTTAAATGTTATTACTTCTTGATTTTCTCATTCACTTGAAACTTTTCTCTCATATGTTCTATGAAAAACTAGATAGTTTTATTTTGAAACTGCTCTAAGTTGTTTTGAATAAGTACTTAATGCTTTTACATTCATGTAAAAGTTCAAAAAATTATCCAAAGAAAGGTAATTTTTCACGTTAAATTTGAGCAATTATTTTGTAGTGAGGAAGCATTCAGACCACAGTGAGTGAAGCATTTGATAGTTTTCTTGATACAGTAAAGTTTCATCCACACATTTATGTCACTCAGAGAAAGTTAATATAAGGCTCAACATATTCTCTCTTGAACTACGCCTATTTCACCGCAGTAATAATGTGATAGTAATAATGCATGGAAAATTCCCATTGTAGCATATAGAAAATCAAAACAAGTAGTGATTCAACGGAGAGACTCTTTTCAACAATGAATTTATTATCAAGCTGTACAACCGTATATACACATATGGTTTTTTAAAAATTATATCCGGTGAGGGAATTGAATCATAGGTGTGAATGCTTAAAATAATGCAATTAAAATATGTGTGATTATAATCATAGTTAAATGTCAAGTGGAAAACAATTAATGTCATATATAGAATAATTCATAGGATGGATAGAAGTTGGAAGGGGTGTGAAGTTATAAGGTTAGTAGGCGAACTGAATAAAAGAAAAACGTTATGTGACATTGTGTGAAATTTGATAACATAGAATTTAACGTTGGGAAACAGAAGTGATTTATAATGACAAATGGGATGAGTGAAATAATAGTAATATTAGCAATTGACGTAATGAATGAAGAGTATACAAACTGAATAAAAACAAGACGAAAAAAACTGCTGGAGCCAAAATATGATTAGGGATTACCACACTTTAGCATAGAGGGATTAATACCATGAAAGTTGGAGGGGTTCAATTGACTTTAGATATAATAGAGAAGATTTGTAGCCCAGGTGGATGATTTTGGTGTGGTTGTGTTCTCTGAGCTGGATGGTGTGGTTGCGAAGCTTTCATTGCTCTACTGAGCAACATCTTCAGCGCATACTTCGATGTGAAGTGAGCTTTTAGAATTCCCTATGAGTTTATTAGTCATCTCTTCTAGTAACCTTGAACGCGATTGGTTGTTTTCGTGTGACATTTCACCCCCTAGTTTGCTTGTCTCGGTGCTGGCTGCTTCTTTGGTCTGAATGTCGTTAGTCATTCCTGCTGCTAACCTTGAACGTGATTGGTTGCTTTTGTGTGACTTCTCACTTTCTAGTTCACTTGTTTTGGTGTTGACTGTTTCCTTGACCTGAAGTTTGACTTTGTTTTTGTGTGGATTTCTTCGTATGGATTGGTATATTTTGTCAATCTCTATGTGTCTATTGATTGCTGATTCATTTGAATGCCAGGCCTCTAGGAATTCTCTGGCATTTTTGCAGTTCCCTTTGTCTAAGATTTGAACATTGTCCCAGTCGAATTGGTGCCCGTGGTTGTCTGCATAAGTGAAGAGGCAGTATTACTTAACATATCTGCCAGAATTCAGTCGTGGAACAAGTGAATACTCAGCTGGGGGTCCACAAGACAATTTTTGAGGCAGCGGTACCCAAGTGAGAATTTTTCCTTCAACCAGCACCAAGAATAAATTCGAGGGCTGAAAATTAATTGTAATAGGAATGACAAGTAATTACTATTCAAGAATATATTGCATTCTGATAGGAATACAGATTCGTTTGCTTTTATGTTACGTCATTTCTAACCAGAAGTGAATACCTGTGGTGTCTACTTTATCATTGGTAGGATCCATGATGATTCTCGTTTCAAGGTATCCAATGTTACGCTCTTTCAATAATGTAAATGCCATAATCAAAGGGTTTCATTGATTTTCCATAAAATTTTAGTGGAGAAATGTAAGTCAGCGTTCAGTTTGTTTATGTTGCTTCGTCAGATCGCCTTGAGCCAGCTCAAAATTCAACGTTCTATAGATTAGTGTTTTCAACAGTCTTCTCACCATGTGGCATATAAGAAGACTTTACACAAAATGATGTACTCTGTTAACTTTAAGATAAAACCATTTATACATTTTGACTTAAGCTAAAATAAAAACTACACATGTAATAAATTCACCTGATTCGTGTGACATTTTTCGACGTCAGCCATTTCCACTTGGTTTCTTTCTTTAATCAAATAGCATGTCGTCATTTCTGAGAAATGCACAGCATAATGTCATGATTTCCTAAATTCAAATTGCACTTAGTTCCATAATGGCGATGATGGTGATGATGGAAAGTTCATTGGCAACATTTAGCCTATACAAAAGTCGAAAATGTTACGTCCGGTCACTTGAGAATTTTATTTCATATTTTCTATGACTAACTAGATAGTTTTATTTCGAAACGGTGCTGAGATGTTTTCATTGCTCAGTCAACGCTTTAACATTTATGCAAAAGTTCAAGAAACTGTCCAAGGAAAGCTAACTTTTCCGGTTAACTTTGAGCAATTACTTTGTAGTAAGAATCATTCTATGAGTCTTGAGTGAATTATTCAACTGTTTTCTTGATACAGTAGCGTTTCAGTAATACAGACGAATCGGATACGTGTTGCAATTTGTGTAAACTTCGTTTTACCTTTTGGATGACATTAAAGTCGGAGTCTGTAGAATTAGAGTGATCAGTATCGACCAGGTATTTATTGATCGCGCTTCTTATTCTTACACTTCCACCAATTTGTAATCATGCAGGAAATTGCTCTTGCACCCTCGTTGACAAAACTCGAGTAATAATAAACAGAAATCAAGTAAGATAATATCCTGAAACGTACTATGTGTATTCACCGAGGACTTGATATTTTTAGCTGCACCAGTGCTGAAATGTTAGTCAGTATACCGATCAAATAAGGGTTATAGAAGGTCGCAAATTTCAGTACTTATAAACAATGAATCCCCTTTACCGTATCCTCTTTATAATATAGACGAATAGAAGTTATCAAAGAGAAGATTCCTTGTTTATCAATCAGTGTACTCAAATTTGTGATGGAAGTGTTTGAAAACAGAATCTCATTTGAAATGCATTCAATTGCAATGCAGAACAATGCAGTAGGCAAAGTTAAAATGTAGGCACCACTAACTACCAATCAGCAAATGACCTCGAACGCACCAATAACGTGAAGGGTTCCTTGATGTCCCATAATATTTCAGGGCAGAAATGTAAGTCAGCGTTCAGTTCGCTTATTTAGATTCTCCGAATCGCATTTGAGGAGGCTCTAAATTCTACATTCTAAAGATTAGTTTTTTCAAAAGTCTTCTCACCGTTTGGCATGTTAAAAGACTTTACACAAAATGACATACTCTGTTATCTTTAAGATTAAACCATTTATACATTTTAACTCTAGCTGAACAAACTACACATGTAATAAATTCACCTAATTCGTGTGACATTTTTCGACGTCAGCCATTTCTATGTGGTTTCTTTCTATAATCAACGTAGATCAGTAGAAGGAAGAGTGAATTCTACAGACAACTGCAAGCAGTAATGGACAGCATCTCAAATGGCGACAATAAAACACCAATGGGCGACATTAAAACGAACCTAGAAGCAGACAAGTGAGGCAGAGAACTCATCATGAGTTCAGAAGAGTTTGGTGAAATGAGTTAGGATGATGAACTCTTTGCAGATTTCTGTGTCTTTCTTGATTTTGGGATTAAAGGCAGTGTGTACAAGAAAAGGTTGTTAACAAAGAGACATGAATTTCCCCTTTAGAGACACACCAAAAATCAAACAGACTTAATTTCTATCTCAGGAAAGTGAAGATGCAGCCTGCTGTAATCAAAAATAAGTACAGGAACAAATTTGAGATGAGACTATTATGTAGTTATGTTGAAAGCCCTAAAAGAAGCTGTAGATCCACAAACATTCAAGGCCACTACTCAGAAACTGAATCATGACACTACAAACAACACATTCACTTTAGGCGTTTGAGGGAAGTCAGAGATATTATTTAGCATCACCGAGGAAACCTGTATGGGAGAATACAGCGAATCTGTTAAAGTGATGTTGAGGCACACCAGTATAACTTTCTTATAAGGGTAGCAAAGGAAGGAAATGACTTCTTTACGTAAAATCATCAAAGATATCTAATCGGATAAGCACCAAACTATGTTTTACTAACGCTAATGAAATCTGTGAATCGTTCGAATTTATTTCAAAAGTCATTTTTCATTCCATAAGATATACAATTATTTTATTCAAAAATGTAGATCAAATTGATGTCAATGGAAAGGGTAAGTCTCATATCTAAAGACATTTCGTGAGTCAAATAGAAGGTCTGATAATTCCTTTCGTTTCTTGACATACACACATGTAATTTCTGTTCGATATACGTGAAATTATTTTACCTCTTAAACTGCACATACACGATGAGATACTTGGACTCAAAATGTCGACAGATGAAAACAGCATCACTTCGAAAAATAACTGGGTGTTAAAACCATGACTCCTACAAAGAAGGCAGATCCATGGGTAACTCCGTTAATTTTGAATTAAAAGTCACTAGTCATTCTTAATCAGAATAATAGTGAGGAAAATATTTTTCACGCTCAATGTAGAATGTGGAGTGCACTGTCCACGAGTAGCGGCCAAATGTTCCTGAAAAATGAAAAATATTAAGCTAATCATGGTTAAAACAGTTCACGCTAATTCTGATACCATAAACATTAAAGAGCGGATACACACATGGGAAATAATCTCCCATATTCAGGCCAGCAATGGGTTCTAATGTAGCGTATGCCAATGGGCTGCTTTTATTTTGATAACGCTATTTGTGCACACTATTCAGATTTATTGGGGAAGAGGGGGTTATTGGAGAAAACGGAGCAGTCTACACAGTTACAGTTGCAAGTGTAGACAATACTGGTGGGTAGTATTTCATATAATGCAGCACAAATAGGAATGAAATCTCTGAAACGACGTCTTCTGCGTTCTTGTTTGCATTTTATTATTTCATCTTTAGTAAAGAAATACTATGGTATGTACACGCAGTTGATTAATTTTCGTTTTTTTCAAGAATATAAGACTCATCTGCGAAGCTTTATCAAAATTTCTATTTTGGACTTTACATATTTAAAACTACTGAAGATTATCGACTCATGTTTGACTGATATTAGTGGTGGTTGGCCTATGAAATCACTCAGTCATGTTAAGTGAATTATTATCACGGAAATTGTTTGAAACAGAACAGTAGAGAAACTCTCTTCTCAGATTAACACTCATTCTCTCAAACAGTTAAGCAGAAGAAGCCTGCAAGGGCTTGTTAATGTAAGGATAGAACTTGAGCACTCTGGCAGAATGTAATTCCATATTAGATAAGTTTATTTTAAATATCACACAGAGATGCAGTATCAACAACTGGATGACATCTCTAGCATAAATTATTCCTCATAATCATAAAAGTTTACGTCACACGGTTTCACAATTAGTCTTATATATATTTTCTCTATATTCCATCTCTCCAACTTCCCTTAATTGTTTGTTGTCACTAATTATGTCTCCAGTATGGGCATTGCGTCATTGTAATTGCTTGTGTGTGGTGATGAATCGATAAACAAAGCTTCAGTGATGAACCTCTCTCTCCAACTAAATTTATAACTTTCTAATACTTTCACCCTGTTTTATTCTATTGTGTGATTACATGCAAGTGAATGCAGTGCAATGGCTGAGTTTTCTTCTAGGTTATCAAACTTAGAGGGGCCAATTATTCTAGGTCTAGCTAGATTTTTATGTTCCAATAATCTAGTTGACCCCGACCTACTATTTTGAGATTTATCTATAATAATGATTGTGAGCAATAAATAACTTATGCTCGAAAAGTCATCTAGTTTTTAGTACTGCGTAAATGTGTGATATTTAAATTAAACGTATCTAATATGAAAAAGCTTGAGTATACCAAATATCACTTTAATGAGTCATTGAATATTCTTGCCTTCTGTTCACATTCAACACATTCAAACGTCACAGCATTCTGGTTGGACATTTTTTACTGGTGCTCGTACTCTTGGATTAATACCACTTCGATTGGCTCATTCACATAGTATAATTGTAGATAAATTCGACTGTAAAGGAGGTAGAAAATATGCTTTTCCGAATCTGAGAACTTTTAGGTCGAATGAATACACTGCAGATCTGGTGTTTCGTGGACAATTTCCGTAGTAAGAGTGACTGGTTTCAACATAGAACTTTTCACCGATATGCAGTAGTTCAAGTCGCCAAACTTCTCTCAGCACACTAAGCCAGAGACGAAATTTAAAAAAACGCAAAATAGGGACATTAAACTGAGTTTTGAGGCAAAACGAATAGTAATATCACAGAACAATATAGTTTCATTGAAAATTAAAAGTCACAAGAAGTGGATGCATCTGCACCAAATACTTAGAACGATTTTGAGCCATATCATAAATATTTCCCAGCCTTCATTGGTGTTTACCGTTCCGAGAACCCCAACCAGGCAGTCCACACCTTTTTACGTCGTTTAACCTTGTGTTTTGGTTTGACCACCACTGACTCCTTTCCAGCCTGACCCTATTCCAGCTAACATTGCCCGTCGAGGAAGATGATGGCTAGGCATATGTAACACACATCCTGAGCATTTCAATCGATGTAACTTTACAGCCTCGTTAGACTAGTGAAATAGACTGTTCAAAAGGATGAACGTAGACATTAAAACGAATAGATTCGTCGATTCAAGTTTCACTCATTCTTATAGAGTATACGTACAGAGTATTCAAGGGTGAGAAATACAACTACTCGTCATAATCACTACTGTTGATAGTGTGTGAAGCATTACACAAGGCTGCAAGTAATGAAGCAACTTATCACAAAAGCAGGTGACGAGGAGGCGAGAAGTGATTTATATCAGTCAGCTGCTGATGAATAGTGAGACAGCAGAGTCATGAAAATTAACTAATAAGTGATTCTGGGAGAAGCATTCACTTCGGCAATATAAATGCCTTATTCAATTGCAATAGGACGAATTCACGTTTATCTTGCATAAATCTCGTCGAGTAAACGAAGCTAAGGATGACGTAGTTGAAATACTGTTGAATCTCTTGTCTGTGAAAACCAATATGAATAAAAGAATGAAAGTCTAAATGGAAACCAACTAACAATGATAGCTTATGTCTAAGATGTCTAGCATTATTATTAAGTACAATACTTGGTCGACATTAAGGCATATCTTAATACTTGAAACAAGAAGACAAGTAGCAAATGGAAGGAAATGACTCATATACTTAAAATCATCAAAGATATGTAATCGGTAACCACCAAACTTTGTTTTACTAACGCTAATGAAATCTGTGAATGGTTTGAATTTATTTCGGTAGTCATTTTTTCGTTCCATAAGATGTACAATAATTTCTTTTCTAATGTAGATAACATTACCGTCTATGGGGAGAGTAAGTCTCATACCTAAATAGATTTGATTTTGTGAGTCACATGGAAGATCTGATAATTCCTTTTGTTTCTTGACATACACACATGGAATTTCCGTTCTCTATATACGTGACATTGTTTTGCCTCTTAAACTGCACATACACGATGAGATATTTGGACTCAAAATGTCGAAAGATGAAAGCAGCATCACATTAATTTCCCAAACCAACATGAGACTTTTATAACCCAAACAATTTTGTGTTACCCTCAGATATATCAAACAAATTAATCAATTTTGCAAATAAACCCCATCACAAATGGGACTTTTGACTACCACCATAGGAATAATCCCTGCGTGTGTTCAATCTTAGGAGAATTTCATTCATTTACTTGTACTACTGATGAAATATTCAACAAATCATACAAGAATATCGATCCTTACACCCACTGTCATAACATAGTGAATAAGAATAACACTTTGAAGTACACACAATGAAGAGATGAAAGTTCTGCCTACCATAAGAAAAATGGCATGCCTTATACCAGTGGTTTCAAATAAACAAAACGAACTATTTCACAGGTTTTAGTTGAGAACTTCACCTCCAGTGTTGGTGTATAAATGCAATTGATCAGCATAACACTGACAGGAATGCGCTGAAGTGAGAAACAAACAATAAAATACCTATTTAGCTGTCAAAATTAATGGCTAGGGCCCAGATGACGTCATTGTTGGAGAATATTTAGCAGAAAACAAAGTTGTAGATAGACGAATTCTCAAGCCCTTTAAAAATTAGCAGCATAGAAAGAGATTGATGTGGATTAAAACTAATGAAGGCAACATACTTGCTTTAAAAGTTGACATTACTGATCCGACACTAGTTATGATCATTTAGGAACATGAGAGCCAATGAACAGCTGAAAATAAGTTTGTAGCAAGAAGAAAACGGGCCCGCTATTATGTCGTTAATAAAAAGCTATTAGCAAGAATTTCTCACCCGACATATACTTCCAGGCGAGTGATTTTGATTACCTTTTAGTTGGTCGGTTTGTCGCCGAATATAAATAATTCTAGTATGATATTCGGCTATAGTGAACTACACAAATCATTTTATTCCATAAGTAAGATATTTTGATCTAGAAATGTCATAGTCTATAAGTTGTCTATGCAACATTATGCTATTTGAAATTTAAGCTGTGAATGAAAGCTTACTCAATTTACGAAGGTGCCCAGTGGAATATTTTATAAAGGAATCAATCTTATTTAACCTTTGAGGTTTCCAGACCCCATGAAAAGTATTTACAGAGAGATGATCAGCTGCAACAAGATCACAAATATGTTTTTCAACACTATTCATTAAACACTCCCCTCCATCTAAATAAATGACAGAGTGGCTTCTTATATATACATATTTGGCCACTTGAAAGAGATCCAGTCTAAACGACTGCATTCCACAGGCACAAATATTATAGTTCAGAATAGCTTAGAGAATTATATATTCAATGAAATAAGAAGAAATAACAACCAATTCATTCAAAGCGAGAATTCGTACGATTCTCTTGGTGCTGAAATGCTAAAAATATCATTTATGGTAGTTCTGTATAAATAAGTCCTGTGAAGTTAAACTTGAAATAATACTGTGTGATGTTTTATAAGTTTTCCTAATGAAATTCACTCAGTAGTTTCTTGATTTCCAGATATAACTTGTCGCAATCGTGCCTCGTAAGTCTGACACAGCACACTGTTCGTCATTCTCGTAATTTTACCTGTTGTGTTCACATGAATTTCACAACGTCTGATGCAGAAATTAGTTACCGTCTCATTTCTAAATTTACTAGAGAGTTTAACTAAACAGCTCAATTTCTGACAGCTCAACAAATCACCGCTAGCAGTAATAATGCTGAGAATAAATCTTCCTCAGTTTATCCTCTGATGCTTCAATCTAAGCCCATTCGACATATTCCATATCGATGAAATCACTTGAAATTAAACACAGTGAAGTCAGTTTAAGAATAAATGTCGCTAAATACTAAACAAACTGCCTTCACTGCCTTTTTAGAATTTCAACTCTGATAACAGAAGCTTTATTTATTAAATCAGTCGAAACTACATGTAATATGAATGATTCAACACCTGTCCAATCAGACGTCTGGAAATTTCTACTACCACAGTTTTACACATGTATTAGTCTGTCCACCCTACTGTGCGGTTGTGTTTTAATCTATGTAGCGTAATTTCTAAGTCAGTCATTCTAAGTAATTTAGAAAAAAACACTCAGCGATTACACTGTGTTAATTAACACACAACGTCAATAGACTTAAACAGAGTTGTAATTCTAGATAATAATGTGGGTAGGTAGAGAGAGAGAAAGGTTGAACACTGAATCTTTGGTCATAAAATCTACACCCAGCAGATGCAATAAGAATGATTCACCATTCTAACAAAGAATATGGAAACTTTAACTGCCTGTCCGATCAAGAGATAATGGACAAATAATGGAATTATGAAAACGAGTTCAGAAGGTTGTGTGAACAACTTGTTAGTTGTAA